>CM054181.1:133054359-133366859 GCA_028829895.1 Sinotaia quadrata
TCGCTATTGTTCCTCAGTTAATTGTTTTAGTGCAAGGCTCGCTATTGTTCCTCAGTTAATTGTTTTAGTGCAAGGCTCGCTATTGTTCCTCAGTTAATTGTTTTAGTGCAAGGCTCGCTATTGTTCCTCAGTTAATTGTTTTAGTGCAAGGCTCGCTATTGTTCTCCAGTTAATTGTTTTAGTGCAAGGCTCGCTATTGTTCCTCAGTTAATTGTTTTAGTGCAAGGCTCGCTATAACCTTGTTCCTCAGTTAATTTTTTAAAAGTAACTTTACAGGACTCAAGTACTGACTGACATGCAACTCCATTTTTTTTGTCTCTTTGTTTGTTTGCTTTTAAAACCACATACTTTGCAAACAGTTGTATATGTCATATACAGTTTAAGTACATCGAACAAAATAATTTCGATAACTTTAGTGAGTTATATAATAACTTTTTCTGTTTTATATATAAACTTTCTAGGAGTTATACAATTTATTCTTCTTTATATTATGACTATTTAAAGAATAATATCGCAAATTGTCGGTGTGAAAAAATGTGCCATAGTCAATTCTATTTTCCTCTTACTACCAACCTCACCTCCTTCACAGCTATCATAGAAGTTTTCAAGAAGGTAGGAGGGCGGGGGCAGCTAATTCAAAACTAAAATGAATAAAGTAATAATGCATATTAAAGTTGGCATCAAATATCAACTAGCACATCCAGACTGTCATTTTCACACCGAAACCTCCCTCCCACCTTTTTTCCTCCCCTCGTCTCCTAAAGCAATTTATTCAGGAACGTGGAACTGAAAACCCAACCTCGTCTCATAGAGCTATTTATTCAGGAACGTGGAACTGAAAACCCAACCTCGTCTCATAGAGCTATTTATTCAGGAACGTGGAACTGAAAACCCAACCTCGTCTCATAGAGCTATTTATTCAGGAACGTGGAACTGAAAACCCAACCTCGTCTCATAGAGCTATTTATTCGGGAACGTGGAACTGAAAACCCAACCTCGTCTCATAGAGCTATTTATTCAGGAACGTGGAACTGAAAACCCAACCTCGTCTCATAGAGCTATTTATTCAGGAACGTGGAACTGAAAACCCAACCTCGTCTCATAGAGCTATTTATTCGGGAACGTGGAACTGAAAACCCAACCTCGTCTCATAGAGCTATTTATTCAGGAACGTGGAACTGAAAACCCAACCTCGTCTCATAGAGCTATTTATTCAGGAACGTGGAACTGAAAACCCAACCTCGTCTCATAGAGCTATTTATTCGGGAACGTGGAACTGAAAACCCAACCTCGTCTCATAGAGCTATTTATTCGGGAACGTGGAACTGAAAACCCAACCTCGTCTCATAGAGCTATTTATTCAGGAACGTGGAACTGAAAACCCAATCACGACTGTGTTAAGGACTGAGATTAATTTTGCCGGTTCACAAAAGTCGCATACACAAACACCTGTAACCAGACCTGCAAAGTGCACGCACTTATTTACACACGCACACACATTAGCACACGTACGTACACGTATATGCACATGCAGACATAAAACCACACACACACACACACACACACACACACACGCATGAACGCAGCCTACATTACAAGCAACAACCAAAGTAGGCATTGAAAGTTACATATCTAAGAGTGAAAACATTATGTCTCAACAGACCCTCTCTCCCTCCTTCTCCGCCCTGTTTGTAATGCTTTTTTTTTTAAAAAAAAAAAAAAACAGTCCGAAGTAAATAAATCCGTGGGGGACTTAGCCAGTAACAGGAAAAGGTTGACAGTTGTGACCCATTTTGATGACGTATAATGAGGGTTTCGAGAACCGGTTCCTCTTGATCGATTGCTCAGTCAGTGTACCGTGTCCGTACGTATCGACGGTCATCTCGATCGTAAACCTCAGTAAGATGGCGGCCTCCTTCAAGCTTCCTTATCTGCTATTATTAGAAAGTTAGAATCCCTTTTGAGGTTACTTTGTCCTGTGATGTCAATTTAACCTATTAAATTTAGTCCAAGTTAACTAGCCTCACTGGGACGCTGAGGTAATTTCTACTCGCACCGCCATCGAGATTACTCTAATCTGTTAAACTTAGTAAAAATAACAGCTTCCGGGACAGTAACAAGGATGATGCAGAGGTAGAATGCCAACTATCCTTCCAAATACCTACAAATGCATAAGCCGTTCTCATTTGGTAGAATTAGTGTCTATTTAATGTTGAGAATGTGTGTGTGTGAGAGAGAGGATTAAAAAGATAATAAAATCAGTGATGGCCAACATCCATCCCACTTGAGATTTCCCAAACAAAAAGATAATGAAAAATAAAACCATACAAGAAGCGCCTTTTTTTCTCGCTAGCATATTGTGAACATTTTTCCGGATGACGTACTCCTAATTCCACATTGACCTGACAAAACTTCATCAAGGGGCGGTACTCAATAATTCAGTGCACCTGCAACGAGGTCGACCAGGAAGTCATCCTTTCCGCTTCGCTGATTTTCTGGCAGATCGGTGGAACATTCCGAGCATCCGGGGAGAACTCCAGCCGCTGTTTTGATGACTTGCTACTGCAGTTACCCGCCTTATTAAATTGATGCATGTTGCGGCTGAAGTACATTAACTATACGATTATACGACGTTTTATTTAGGCCCTTGATTTACCGAGTAAGGGGCATAATTCTATTCAGGGTAAGATCACTAATAGAGTGGTTCACACAACTGAGCACTGACCTCTTTTTTTCCTTATTGCAACATTATTTTTCCTACCAGACTTGTGGCAGTATCTCCTGTTTCAATTCCGATTTTTTTCCCATTTCACAGAGTTCGAAAGTCAGTCCGACATGAATACAAAGTTCATCATGAGACTTCCGGTGAAACATGAAGGTTACACAATGATCACATTTCTCTTATTAATTATCAGTTAGGACTAAGCCAGTCTGCAGCTGACTCAGCTCAAAGATGGTAACAGGAATTCAGCCTGCCTCACTCATCAAGAAAAGTTAGCTCCTCTATAGCTTGTACTTTACATAGAAAACACACGATTATGCGATGCGAATTTCATGCATAACAAATGAATATCTAAGGACTAGATAAATTTAATAAAAAGTTTAAAATACTTGATACCACCGTATTTCAACTTGCAATTTCATCTTTTATCACTCATCTTACAGTATGAACTACTTCCATTGTTAAGGTCAAGGCTTTTCTGATCGAGCTCAATTTGAAGGCCATTGAGTGACGTAGGCAATGACTTGAAAATGCATAAGTCTAATAGAGTTGAAGCGGTTAATTTGTGTTTAACTTTCTCTTCCAGCTACATTTGATTTTTTTTTTTAATGGGATGGCTAGAAGAAAAGAATTCTTAGAATTGACGGTGAAGAGATGTGAGATAAGGTGTGGAGATTGTTTATTCTAGACATGCAGTTATTTCCAGATTGTTATTTTCACATGTATGGTTATTTTTAATGACCCTGTTGCAGTACCAGACTAAATTATTAATCATCAAATATTATATTAGCTCTAATACTGATAACCGCACAGGCAGCCTAATCTATCCTTCAATCTCTATGTCAGAGCCATTCTTTGGGACTTTTATTAGTCTAACATAGCGACTGACAAATTAACTGATGTGCCTTGCATTGGCAATGTTATTTCTCCTTTTGATTCATTATGACTTATATAACATCCACCCATTTCTGGCTCAGAACCCCCAAACAACTCTTCTCGGTCACACTAACAAATTAACCAAAACGTGGGTTTAAGATAACAAGAACAAATAAAAATTAATAATAATAATAAATAATAATAAAAAGAGAACAATAGAATTTGATTTCTGAAAACACAGGTCAAATAAGACCATCTATTTATGTCCCAACGTTAATGTTCATTTTATCAATAATGTACATCTGATTGATTATATTATGGATTGTGTAGTTTAGATGACCTAATTTTGTTGTTGTCAAGAGAAGTGAGATTGTCATCGTTATTTACTCATTCAGTATCTCTCGACCTTGTGGATGACCATCAGCTCGCGACAGGAATAATGTGTGCATTTCAATATCAATTACAATGCATTTCAGAGTCAACATGAGGATCAACTTAACAACAAGTCATGATGATAAGATGAAAATGGCCAGCTGCAATAGACAATCACATCTTCTATAGCTGCCAATAAATACAATGTTAAGTCTTTGTGATGACGGCAATAGACAACTTACAATTTTACATCATTAAATGTTAGCTACCCGCTAACTTATACTTTACTTTAGATCGAACACATACAAACACAAATGCACACACACACACACACACACACACACACACACACACACACAGAGAGAGAGAGAGAGAGAGAGAGAGAGATTACCAACTGCAGGAAATTTGACAAAACTTTTCACCTTTCCAATAATAACACAAAATCAAGGTCGGTTTCGTTTCGGCTGCTGGCATTAAAACACATCAATAGACAAAGCTATTGCTTAGTACGAATTAAAGTTATTTAACTGAAATGTCTACATTTTATTTTGTACTATACACGGTGTGCATATCTATAAAACGTTTTGAGTTCACGTGTTGCCAATCTGGGTTTTTGGTTCTTACTAAAATTTGTACTCTTTAATTAGCAGTCTCGATGTCTCAGTGTTTATATTTTAACACGCTACGCCGTCAAACACAAGTACTTTATGATGAAAGGGGTTGAGGGGATGGGCCTGGGATTCTTCCATATTGCTTCACCGAATCGGTTACACAAGGATAATTTGTGAGTTATTGCTGTTAGTGGAGTAATGCATGCACCCGCTTTTGATTAGCGGCCGTTTGGCGCGGTTGACGCTCAGATTAGATGCACATCTACAGACGTGTTGCATATAATTACTCTATATTATTATCTCATACTTTATTATATTATTATTTTTTAACCATAAATATAATAAAAGTTGCTAGTCAACTTTCCACGAATCAGTCTGACTCGAACCGCTACGTATCATACAGTGCAACTAGATTAGCGAACTAAGAATTTTAAAACTGTGAAAGCCGTCGCCTTAAAATGGCAAGTACGTGAACTATTGAATATATGGAAGCTAATGTTGTCGCAAATGTGTCCATTTATCACTTTGTTGGCGTTCAGTCAACACTTGTATCGATATCATACTAACTGAACAGTTAGTTGTTATAACAACATATGACGTCATTGTGCTATCACGTGACTGCAGTGACCGTACCACAAAGAGGTGCTTGTGTGACTGTAAATATCGCTGCGCACCATTTAGTAACAAAAGTAAATATATTAAACACAGGTATTTAGATCTTTTAAAAAATATAAATTGGTATGTTGATAAAATTAACGTGATTTATACATATCATAAAAGCAAATAGTCCAGGTGGATACGAAAATATTTTGCACTATATTCTGCCGCGATATAGCACAACCGCATTACAGTTGATTCTGCAGAAGTCTGTGGCAAAATCATGGAAGAACCCATGTGAATTCGTAAATAACGACAAATTCTTCTGATTTTTTCACCCCACCACTGCGTTTTCGTCCCCCGAGTCGTGGCAAGGGGATGACCAAGGAAACCAAGAACAGTTTCGAGCCGCTATGGGCTGTGTGAGTAGTAAATTGGTACCCGAACCTCCGCCGAACGCGCACCTAGTGGAAACGGTGTACGGCCAGGATGCTAAGAACAAGGCTCACCGTGCCGATTTCAAGCAGGCACCGAATCGTCCGCGCGAGGGAGGTGGTGTTAACGGCGGCGGTGGCGGAGGAACGAAGAACAATCAACAAGAAAACAGTGGCCAGGGCCCACGAACTAACAAAAAGGTAAAAAAGTACCGTGATAAATTTGACCCCCGGGTCACTGCAAAGTACGATATCAAAGCTCTTATAGGCCGCGGCAGTTTCAGTCGCGTTGTTCGAGTTGAGCACCGGATGACCAAGCAACCGTATGCCATCAAAATGATAGATCGCATTCAAGGTAAAGAAGTTTTCGAGGCAGAATTGAATGTTTTACGGCGGGTTCGTCACTGTTATATTATTCAGTTGGTGGAGGTGTTTGAAACCCCTGAAAAAGTTTACATGGTGATGGAACTTGCCACAGGCGGAGAACTTTTCGACCGCATCATCGCCAAGGGGAGCTTCACAGAGCGCGATGCTGTGCGAGTGTTGCGCATGGTTCTTGAGGGAGTCCAGTATCTCCATGGACTGGGCATCGCCCATAGGGACCTCAAACCAGAGAACTTACTATACTACCACCCAGGTCACGACTCAAAGATCATGATAACTGATTTCGGATTGAGCCATATGACGAATGGGCCTGATAATTATATGAGAACTACCTGTGGAACACCCGAGTACATTGCACCCGAAATTCTTGCTCGGAAGCAATACACAGTGCAAGTTGATTTGTGGGCAATAGGGGTAATAACCTACATTTTGTTGAGTGGAACAATGCCTTTTGATGACGAGAACCGAACCCGCTTATATAGGATAATTCTCAAGGCGAAATACAGCTACGCTGGAGAGGTAATGGCGATAGTATCTAATTTAATATACATTTATTATCAGTTTACTAAAAACAGTATTACAGTAGTATTAAGCTGACGATTAATGACGTAATGCACTTCTCTCTCTAAATAAAATTATTTCAAAGTAAATTTACAAAAATAGGCAAACTTGCATAATTTATAACAAAAGTTTGTACAACAAAAGAGCATATTAGTTATTACTATTAATTTTGCCGTTATTTAATTAATATTTAATAATGCATACAATATAGATCCTGTACAATTTTTTAATATTTTGCCTATTACTGTATTAGGGCCTATACTGCTTATAGTATTAATACATATATTGCTTTTTCTTATCTGAATATTAAGCCGTCATTTCTTAAATAGAAATTTCAAAATTTCAAAATCAGTGCATATCCACATAATGGCAAACTATCGTTTGTAATTAGTATTAGTAACTGCAGCTTACAAATCTACAAATCCAACAATTTTACAGTTAGAATGACTGTTGCATAAGGTTCAAACTGTGTAAAAGTTTATCGTAAAATACTTTCCTAACTTGGCATTGTAAAATATGGTTTCAGTTTCAAATCCCTTAAAATTTTCATGTTTAAATAAAAGATTTATTTCTATTTTTATATATAAATATAATCTGTATTGTTTGAGTTAATAACTGATTCTGTGTTACTTGACTTTTGTTAAGAAGGCACATCTGTTAAAAACTGCCAAGACACTTCATAATATCAGACAGGGTGTGCTCTAATTAAGCATTAATGGAATACATTCAAGTTAAAATGATTAAAACTCTCACTCAGTCAAATAACATCCAATCAACCTGATTCAGTAGATGAAAAACTAAAGTAGGGACTGTACTCAGCATGGTTGATGCAGTTAATTAAGATGAAGGCCAAATTAAAGTGATCAATCCCCAGTACACAAAGTTATAACTTAAAAATATACTATATAGGCACTCTGTTGACTTGGATACTTTATAAAAAATTTACATGGAATAGTTTGGCAAGTGTGTCAGTTTATTAAGTAGATGGCATATATTATGGGATGGTGAGGCGAATGGCATAATGATGTTCATACAACATCCTTCTGAATGAGAACTGCTCGGATTTACTTTTATTAAGCAGGTCACAAATTGCTTGTTTTTATTTGACATAATGATGCTAAAAAAGTAAAATGGAATTGGTAATGGTAATGGTAAAATTTTATGAACTGATCATCATTAGGGTTGATTAAAAAGCAATTATAATTATATTAATAATGGGAACTGTATAGTTATTTATTAGATGAATGTGTATGTTTGCTGCAGATCTCTGAGTTTGTTAATATTATTATAATAATCTATACTGAACTAAGATCAGTTTAAAACAAAATAGACTTGCAAATATTGAATGTATCACCATTTACATATAAAGCATGCATTTCAAAATTGGCACTGCTTGAGATGTATGAGCTGTGACAATACTAATAGTCTAATGTCATCTGTTCAGTATACTAGTAGCACTAAAATAGTAAAAAGTAAAAGTTAATTTATCACTAGAATGATAATCTCAGATGCTATAATTTTAATTTTAAAAAAATTATTTAAAGTATCTCTTATTTTTTAAAATATTGTTCATTGCTTTGTACATGTTTTTGTTTATCTCCAATCAGATTTTTTTAAAATAGCATATTATTATTACAAAAGTTTAATTTAATATATGAAGAATGAATGTATGCTATAGTTACTTGTAATTATATGTCTAGAATAGTTATATATGCTTTCCAAAAATATAACATTATAAATATAACATATAAGCATTCATTTTCAATTTAGTCTGGAGAATATATGTTTGTTTAAAAAGAAAAAAACTATACTAGTTTGAATAGGCCCAACATGAATTTGAGTTTGACTTAAAAACAATTATGTTACTAGATCAGTGAAACAAAATCACTTTTGGATTAAATGGAATTGGAAGTCTGAATGTTGTAAAAATATTGACCATTCTGATTTAGTAACACTAACAGTGACATGAATGCTCTATAAACACAACTTCTTTATTTTAAATTTATTTTTTCAGTGAAAAGAATAAAAAATAGACATTGCTATTAAATTCAAATACAATAAAAAGGGTAAAATGAAAGATGGTACTAGAGTAGGAATAGAACACATACTGACATAGAAATATAATTCTTATAATAAAACCTCAAACTAAGGCCACAAGGGACAAAACTCTCAACAATCAAAATTTTACTTGTGTTTTAAAATTCATTACAGATTGAAATCTTTCCTAAGTTATATGCATCATAACCATCTGCAAAGTCAGTGACCATCTGAAAAGGAAATTAAACATAAAGAAATGAAAATACCAGGAAATATTAGCACTCAATGGCATAGCAAGTTTTTTTTCCCTGTGCAGAGGTTTGGTGGTGGGCCCCTTTGATTTCAAATGAAAAAACCCTGATGTTGCATACAAGTTTTACAACATATATATATATATATATATATAACTTTGCTCGCTGCCAGGGGCCATCCTGACTGCTGGGGCCCTTGGGCATTGCACAACCTGCACATTCCATTGCTATGCCATTGACAGTACTGTATTATTGTTAAAAACTAAATGCATTAATTTTATTAGTACTTTAGTACTAGTGTTTAATAGTTGTATACTTTAATACTTAGTGAACAGTGTGATTTTGAGATTTCTCATCCATTTTTATAATTATTGGTCAATGATTTCACATTTGTATTGAAAGATTTAATAAAGGAAATGGCATTTAAATAGTTCTTGACAAGTTATTACATTTAAAAATGATAAGGATAAATAAGGGGTGGTGGTGGTGGTGGTGGTGGCAGGAAACTTGATTTTTTTAAAGTTAAGTTTTGTTGGAAAAAAAAATACTTTCGGAGTTCACATAAATTCTGAAGGAGCACTTTAAAATTAGTTCAAGATGTGCTCATCATTCTGTTTTTTGCAACTTGCAGAGCAGCAGTAATCTTTTTGCACTTTCTCCCAGTATACTGAACAGTAAAACTTAAAATTATTATAAAATTTGTACATAACATTTGTTACTTAAGAAAATTTTACCCAACTTAAAAATGTTCTTAAACATTATCTTATATTGAAAATAGCTTTTCTAAAATTAAAATTAGCCACATTCACCGATTCCATATATTTATGATTATCCATGGAAGTAAGGTGTGTATTACAAATACTATTACTTTATTAGTATTAGAAAAGGAGCAACCCATCAACTTCATTTTGTGACAGTTAGAATTGAATAAGTTTGAGTATGATAAATAAATGATATTAATTATTTTATTTATATATAAAAATGGCATGTTTCTGTTGTTGGATTATATATAATAAATTAATTAAAAATAAATAAATATGGGTAGGTCTTTTCATTGGACAAAGTTCTTACTAGTCTTAGGCCTGTAATCAGTGTATGGGAAATGTTAGATAAGTGTATTAGTACTCCTACAATTATTGTTCATATGTGTGTGTACAGGCTACAGTGGACCTGACTTATGATTGGATCATCAATATGACCATATCAATTTACAATGGACTCTCCATAATAAAGTTCATTGTATGATAAAAAGTGCACTCTATGATAGTCTTATGATTTGCCTCAGAAACAGTATATTATTGGGTTCACATTAGGTTATATTCCACAATATGATGGGGTCTCAAGAATGGATTAATGAAAAATATTGTAAAGTAGGGGCCCACTAGTGACTGTTAATCCTGGTACATGTATTTATATTGATTGCTTTTAGCATGAAATTGAAAGCATGATATACAGCATGATATACAGCAGCCTACCTTGCACCTCACTAAGCTTGACATCAGAATTGTCAAATGAAGGCAAGGTAAAATACTCATTGTTTTAATATCATATACTCAAATCCAAGTAATCATTTTTTTTCTTTCATTTTTTTGAAAATGTTGATGCATTTTCATGAATGTCTAAGTGTGATATCTGATATTCTATCCATCACTAGTGTACTTTTTATTATGTTTTTTAAAAAAGGCATTATTACTTACTGATATTACTAAATAATACAAGTGGAGACAATTAATAACAGAAAAGTTTTCTATATTAGTATATAATTTCATTCTCATAAAATAGGCAAAGAGTTTAATTGGTCTTAACTCTTTATATCATTTTATTCAAGTATCTTTCTATGATAACTTGGATTCTGAGGGTATGCAATCCTTGGTCATGTTATCTGCTTGGTTTTAATATTTGATTTTGATCCGCAGTCTCATGAATAAATGATTTCCATTTGAATTTAGCTAGTTTAATAAATAAATGTTTTATGTCAGTACACTGAAATATGTACATTTGTGAGCATTTCATCTTTAAGAATTTATACTAATATATTTTAGTAATAATGAAGTTATACATACATCACAATACTGATTTACTAATAAAAATATTATAACTGTAGAGTGTAATGTTAATAAATAGCATAGTACACACATGTTTGCAAATTTGTCTTCAAAATCAATTAATGTTTTTAAGTGAACAATAAGCAAAAGAAAATAAATTAATCAATATTTAAAAAGACATATCTATGTAATAAAAGTAATATATTAATTTGGCTGAGTATATATTAAAAATTATTATGTAATAATAAAAATATAATGGCAGTTCTTCAGTACAAGAAGGTATATTTGGATTGGAATTCTAAAGACCTGAAGTTCAAACTTCAATGGCCCAATTTTTCTTGGAATGGTGCTTGCCATAAAACAAAACTTTATATTTATGCTTATGTGTGTAAATGTAACTAAAGTTATTCAAAAGGTACTTTACCCCTATGATAATTGATATGCCTTTATTTTTGATAATAATGTTGATCTAGTCTAATTTAAAGTAAATAAAAAAATTCCAATTTAGCACAGATTTCATGTTCATATTGTATACTATACAAGTAATGAAGTATATAAGGTTTGGCCTGGGTATGGTAGTAGTATACAATGAATGAAAGAGAAAAAAACCACAGCACTAGTTATAAATAATTGAAAGCTGAATCACTGAAACTTTTGAAAGTGTATTGTTTCTCTCTCTCTATCCAGCTATATGCCTTTCTGTCTGTCAGTCTGAATATTTATTTATCTGTCTGCTTGATCTGTCTTTTTGCCTAATTTATTTATTTGTCAGGTGTTCATTTCTGTATCTCTCTGGAGTTAGATAATCTGTTTATACTTTTGATAGATAATGTTAAACTAGACTGAGATTAATGCTAATAATAGTGATTCATAGATCTCCTCTGTAGTAGAACAAGTGGCAACCCATTTATTATTTGTGTCTAGACATGTTTATGTTCTGACACCTCTATCACTTGATAATGTCATTGTTGTCTGTAACCAAAAGTCGGTGAGTTGTGCCTTAACAGTAACAAAATTAACAGTAGCACATATAAACAGTTCACTACTACTTGTAATAGGTGTACTTCTGACTTGTTAACTAGAGTTTCTGTTTTGTTTTTGTCAACAAATTCACTATAGATATACTACTGGCTTGTCAGAATAAAACAGAAACAATTCACTATTTATTAGTATTAGAATTTAGATGTAATCGTGACTCCTCAGCAAATAAGAAACTAGGTGTACTTTTGACTTGTTTAAAAAAAAGCCTAACAAATACATTAAAAAAAATATAAAATAAAAATTTCTGACATCTTTAATTATATATATATATTAGTTTGTTAGTGTGGCCAAAGGATAAAATTAATACCCAAAGATTATTATCTTTAAAATTGTAGATTTGTTTTGAGAATGAGTGTTTATAGTCACTTTCAGTTCATCAATACAGTTTGAGCACCCAACACTTGTTTCAGACTTATTTCTTATTGATATATGATACCTGGATGGTGATACCTGTGTGTGTGTGTGGTTTCTTTCTCTTACATTTAAGGAAAAACTGTACACAGAAGTGTTATTTTAAATTGTCTGTCAAAAATATCATTTACTGATTTAGTGGAAGATTTAATTCTTTACAATGTGATGTTATGATTGGATTGCAAAGGATGCCCCTTGCTAAGTTAATACTATGGTGTATTTACTAGTCTAATAATAAACTGTTATACAAAATCGTAATTGTAGTTGCATTTAATCTCATTTGCAATCAGGCACTAAGGCATGCACTACTAAAAAGAAAATATATGAGTGTGATCATAGATATTGATTGAAATCAAGGGAAGATAACTCCAAGAATTAAACCCATGATGATATATCACAATTAGCATGTGAATTTAGTATTAATTAGTTCATTAAGCAAGTTGTTTCTGAGATTGAGAAAGGTTTTAATAATTTCATCCAATTTTTGAACAGATGTTGTTGGTATGAAAAATTACAAAATTCTTTAAGATCCACTATTTAAAACAAACACTTTAATATTAGAAATCTGGCAAGCAAGGATATAATCAACTTTATGCATCAGAATCTCATTGTGTTCAAGTTTGAACCACTAGTGTATATTGATAGTCTGAAGTTATATTATACCCAATATTTATTTTAATGTTGGGTGGTGTTGATGAGGAGACAGAATAAAGTTGAAAAAATAATGTATTTTGATAGTTTGGATATGTGTGTGTATATCTACATTAGATTTCATATATATATATATATATATATATGTATATATTTATATATTATAATGGGTTATCAAATATTATCAAAGTTAATGTTTAATTGTATAATATGCTTAATATAATTTGATACTCATCAGCTGTGTCAAGGCTGTGAGTATTTATTTACAATTACAGTTTAAATATTTTAATAATCATATCAGATAAATGATCCCTCCAGCTTCCTCTCAATTTGAAATGGCTAGGTATGTCTACAGTAGTAATTAGATATTCCATGGTCAACACTGATCTGGCCCTCTAGTATCAACACACTTTTGATCTAGCCCTCTAGTATTAACACACTATTGATCTGGCCCTCTAATATCAACACACTATTGATCTGGCCCTCTAATATCAACATACTACTGATCTGGCCCTCTAGTATTAACACACTATTGATCTGCCCCTCTAGTATCAACATACTTTTGATCTGGCCCTCTAGTATCAACACACTTTTGTTCTGGCCCTCTAGTATCAACACACTTTTGATCTGGCCCTCTAATATCAACATACTACTGATCTGGCCCTCTAGTATCAACACACTATTGATCTGGCCCTCTAGTATCAACATACTTTTGCAATGAAACTTGATTTCTTTGAGAGCAGGAAGCACATCTATCAATATTAACAAAATAACAATGAGGATCCCTTTACATATCTCTACATAACAAATTCTTTCCCTTCGTATTCCATTCATGCCCACATACTCTCTGCTATATATGATAAAGGTAAGTATAAAATGTAATCTGATAATGACAAAAATAAAATAATTAAATAGATCTACTATGTGCTACAGTGTCAGATTATGTCAGAAGTTTGAGCTCTAGCCATTTGTTGCACTGTTATGACTAACTTTAGTCAATCTAGCTTATTGTCAATTAAACCAATTATGATATATTACTTAAATATTTCCTATGGGTTCCATTTTTCATCTCTCACACATCGAGTTGCAGTGTCTGATTTGATCCTCCAATTAGTACAAATCATCTCACTGTTGTACAGTGTGGAGTTCAAAACTCTGGGTACTGAGTATAGCTAGGACTTAAAGGAAATTTACATCACCACATCAATTGTCAGACAAATCTGGCAGCACTCTCTTGATTTCCAGGTTTTAATCTCAGCCCTCTTATAGTCTTAAATAAACATCTCACACCAGGTTACCAGGTGCTCAGCTCTGGACCTGACAGTTAGCTTTGCTACTAAGAATTGGATTTGGTTTAAAGGGAAGAACACATGATTTGTGCTTTAATTGTAATTCCCTTGTATATTTCCATCAATGTGTCTTGTAGTGTTAATAGAGTGACATCTGTAATAGATAAACTGTAGATTTTCAAACACACATTCTTTAAATTAAGCTAGTATAAGTAACAATTCATAAAAACTCATCATAGATTGATGTTTTACTCAACACTTCAAATGTAAATGCAATGATTACCTTGAGTTCTTTTCACAGAATTCTTAAATTAAATACACTTCACATTTCAATATAGTGACACATTTTATTGATTTTAAAGCCAGATAGTGAAAAAATTAAGAGTTATTGCTGATGACAATTTTTTCTATAGTTGATGCTAACCTAACTTACAACATCTAAGGTAAAAATCAAATTTAAACATTCTCATCCTAACTACAAATGGTTATAAGAAATGGATAATAAATCAGCCATAATATATTACCACTATGATTTTTTTCAAACCTTTGCTTATTTTCTCAATCTGATTGGCTCTTTGAGCAGTAATTTTTGGAATAACAATCAATGCATACATTGTCATGAAGTCCTTTGATCATCATCCGTTAGCTTGCTTTGACGTTCTGTCATTCAGGTCTGTTACTGTATTAGTAACTAGTTTTTTCCAAAATTCTACTATTTTTCTCATTAATATAAAACCATGCTTTCTTGTGAACTCATGATCTAGTTGTGCTTGACCACACATAATCAGTTTCTCTCAGCATCATCTCTCATCGATTTTTCAACCATATAATATATATATGCATTAACATAAATTTATTCAACCATGATTACATTTCAAATCATAAAATGTATAAAGGTTATCAGTTAGCTTCTGTTTAATCATAACCATGATTACATTTCAAATCATAAAATGTATAAAGGTTATCAGTTAACTTCTGTTTAATCATAAAATGTATAAAGGTTATCAGTTAACTTCTGTTTAATCATAAAATGTATAAAGGTTATCAGTTAACTTCTGTTTAATCATAAAATGTATAAAGGTTATCAGTTAACTTCTGTTTAATCATAAAATGTATAAAGGTTATCAGTTAACTTCTGTTTAATCATAAAATGTATAAAGGTTATCAGTTAACTTCTGTTTAATCATAAAATGTATAAAGGTTATCAGTTAACTTCTGTTTAATCATAACCATGATTACATTTCAAATCATAAAATGTATAAAGGTTATCAGTTAACTTCTGTTTAATCATAACCAGAGTTTATACTGTGATGGCACCTTCAGTACCTAGTTGATATTCATAAATCGTGCATCTGATTGCTTAATTGTGCATTTAAAAATAAATTTGATATAAAGTTGAGATTTCAGAGTGATATATAATTCCAAGAACTCTTACTCTGTGTGGCTTGTTTAACAATATATATGTATGACTTTTAGCTCTGTTGCAGTTTTTCAGTGATTCAGTCTTTGTGACTTGTTTAACAATATATGTATGACTTTTACTTTTAGCTCTGTTGCAGTCTTTCAGTGATTCAGTCTTTGTCAGTTTGTGGCTCTTTTAACAATATATGTATCTGTATGACTTTAGCTCTGTTGCAGTCTTTCAGTTATTCAGTCTTTGTCAGTTTGTGGCTCTTTTAACAATATATGTATCTGTATGACTTTAGCTCTGTTGCAGTCTTTCAGTTATTCAGTCTTTGTCAGTTTGTGGCTCTTTTAACAATATATGTATCTGTATGACTTTAGCTCTGTTGCAGTCTTTCAGTGATTCAGTCTTTGTACTCTTTTTCACTTGTAAACAGATCCGTGTTTTGCAGTTTAAATGCTAATTCTCCATAGAATTCATCACTTTTCAAAAGATGTATAGCTTTTTAGCTCTGTTGCACTCTTAGATTCTTTAACTCTTTATCACTCTTGTTAACAGATGGATGACTTTTAATTTTGCTAAGATGTAAATAATTCTCTTTTACTGATGATGCATGGTATTACACAATTTTATATAATGGGTATATTTGGTAATAGTATTACACAATTTTATACAATGGGTATATTTGGTAATAGTATTACACAATTTTATACAATGGGTATATTTGGTAATAGTATTACACAATTTTATACAATGGGTATATTTGGTAATAGTATTACACAATTTTATACAATGGGTATATTTGGTAATAGTATTACACAATTTTGTACAATGGGTATATTTGGTAATGGTATTAATTACACAATTTTGTATAATGGGTATATTTGGTAATGGTATTACACAATTTTGTATAATGGGTATATTTTGTAATGGTAGTTAGTTTTTTGAGATGACACTTCAGAGAATGAAAATATGTTTGCTGGTTTCTAGTTAGAAATAACCTTTTGCTAGCTTATGAGCAACAATACTATTATAATTTCACTATTTAATAGTTTGTCTTATAAAGTTGTATCCACAGTAGTGCCTTCATGGCAGGAGAAATTGGGGTAAAATACACTGTTTAATATAGTTTTGGACGATATTGTGTATTGCAGTTCATGCTGGATGTGATCACTTCTCATTTGCATGTGAACATTTTTTCAGGATGTATATTTAGTCAAACCCACTTTCTTCTTTATAATGATTATGAATATGCACAGACAGAAAACATATGTAATTTTCTTCAAGTAGATGTATGCACATGGGGGCACACACACACACACATAAATGTGCTTGTTTTGGGACAGATAATTTGGAAAATTGCCACATTATTTTCATATATTATTGTTATTACTTCCTCTTTTCTGGGTGTGGCATCTTGTCTTGCCAGCAGTTTTCATCATCAGCAGTTATCTGTTTGAGATTTTTCTAAGGTGCATTGTGGTACAAAGAGCCTGAGCAATACAGTTATACTTTAGCATATGGCTCACCCAGATGTAATAATAAAGTTGAATTCTGCTGCTTTAGTTTTTAAGTGAGGAAGAGTCTGAGTAAGTTTAAACTGTGAATCATCATTTAATGTTTATCTTTCATTTCCTTCTTTTTTGTGACCTTACAAGTGTTGAAAATATTATATATATATAATTTCATTTACTATATAGGTATACAATTATAATGTTAGAATTATACATTCAGTGGTATTATGTTACTTCTACTTTCTAGAAAATATTAATAATCTCCTAAAATTAAAATGTGATCATTCTGAATGTGTTACTGTGAAAAAGCCTTAAGATTATGTGTGTAAGATCTTATTTTGTGCATTTCATAGGACATTCTGTGCATATTAAAGCTAATCCTTAATAACAGTAATGAAATTATTTTGTTTTTAATAAATAATTGTATTAGCTTTGCTTTCAGTTAAAATTTCATTTAGTAGAATTATAGATCCATCATAATTGATTCATTTATCTCTGCTTCTCCAAGCTTTTTTTTTTTTTTTTTTATCACTTTAATCCTCTGTGCCCCTTTGATGTCTGCTGTGACTATGAGTTGGAAGTGTTAAACCATTTTAGCTAAATCTGTTACCTGAAATACTTTTGAGTAGATTTACTTTCATTTTAGTTACTCTCTCCTACTTATTTAAAAAAAATATAAAATCCATTTCATGTTTCAATGAGTGACAAATGCAGTGAATGTGTTTGTGAGCAACTGCTTTTATGTTATTTTAATTTCCATTTTTAATTTGTTGCTGCTGCTTGCTTGTACATGCAGACTTTCTGCTATAGAATTTTTAAAAAAAGAAGAAGAAATTTGTGAATGGTGTCAACAGAATTTGGCTGTGTGCCAGTAAATTGCCATGAATGTTAAATGAGAAGTTTTCTAATAGCATTTGCAACTTGTAATAGAAATGGTTCTAATATTTGCAAGCAGTACCTTGTAATAAAACTTAAATAAGATATTTTAAAAAGATTTTTAGTTAGAATTAATTTAGTATTACTGAATATTTAGGGTTATTGGAAGGATTCTAAAAACAGTTTAGTTAATTAAAAAGTAGTATTTATATGAGTTGTCCATTCATTATTGTGGTTGTTTTATTTGTGATGTTTCATTAAAAAAAAGAAAGTAAAACAAACAATCACACACACACACAAGCTATTCCACAGTCAACTTTTTCTTTTTTTTCTTTTGCCTCAGCAAAGAATAAATAATTTCAGTTATCATACAAAAGCGCATCTGTATCTTTAGCTGTTTAGAACTCAGCAGGGTCTTTAACCTGACCCAGTTTTGAGATACAAAAATAGTTGACTCACTAAGTTGGTCTGAACGACTTCAGTTTTCATGAAAGAGGAAAGCAGGATTTGCTGCGCGTGTGTGCTGGGCTGATTTTGTGCTTCACTCCTTCCCCCTCTCTGGTTTTAGCCTGACACCCTTCTGATGAAACTCATGCTCTTGTTCTGTACAAAGGTGCTTCTTTGAAAACACAGCCATTTTGTAACAGTAGAGAAAAAGGAGTTCCTAGGAGTTGGACCGTTGGTCTTATTAAAAATGTATCGAACACATTTTGTCTTTTTAAACCAGTTTATTTTTATATGTGTGTATTTTAGTAACAGTGTTGTCATCCTCTTTCATTTTAATATATATATATATATATACATTGAAATAGTTTCTGATATTCTAGATGGAATTGTTTCTTATTTAAGTTATTAAATCTTGAACTTAACTTTTCTTCGTTCCTCTATTGGCAGTTTTAAGCAATCAAGAATGTCTTTGAATTAAAACAACAGTTTACTCTATGAACCGTAATAGTATGAGTGCTCACTTCTGGTCGTATATATACAATTCATAGAAAAAGTCGAACCTTTCCGTGAGAAATTGTTTGTGAGATATTGTAAAATAAAGAGCTTATTTGTCAACAACAACAAAAAAGCCATATAATCATGCATTATAGAAAGTAGATACAAGCATTACTGGACAGTTATATAAACTGATTATACTGAAGTGAATTATGTTCATGACTGTATATTGATGTCGTTTTATGCTATGCATTTTATGCTATAGGCTAAGTCAAAGAGTTTAGCTTATGTGAACAAAATTATTTAAAACTAGCTGCTGAGTGCATTTTTCATTTAGATACAGTCTGGGATATCCTGCCACATAGTGAAGTATAAAGAGTTGTGAATCTAAATTATACCTTGTGACTTTAATTAATTAATTTGATCTTTTATTTAATTTTAAAACATACAAATTTCAAGAACACACATACAATCAGTACGAGTAGTATTTTTGTGTTTCAAATGCAGAAACAGTTTACTTTTCTCAAATTAAACTACTCATGCAAAAATTATGGATTTTTTGTTTGTGGTTTAAAAGTTGAAGATTTTTGTGGAAATGGTCCCTTGTAGTGAAACTTGTTATATTTTGCTTGAATCTTATTCAGGGCTTTTTTCTTTGAAGCTGTGCTACATCACTACTTTTAAAGGTTATAAACACACACACACACTGGTCACTTCACTTTCCTCACATTTATACCAACTACCCTGTGTGCAGTAAGGTTGTTGGAGGACAACAGCACAGGGCCCATAGGCAAAGCTGTGCAATGGGGCCTCTACCTACACAACCATTTACAGGAATAGCAAGTCACAACATACAGTCATACATAGATTAGCATCCCCCCCCCCCCCCTTCCCGGGCAACTGCCCAGTATGCCCATTTGTAAGACGGCACTGCAACAGAACCTCCATTCTTTTTCCCACCAGAGAAATATTTTAGCATACATTTAATGTTATTTTGATCTTCAGCATAAATAAAAACCGTATGTAACTCATGCCCATCTTTAAATTATGTTAAAACTGATGTTAGAAAGAATTGTAATATTTATACTAAACTGAAGCTAGTTTCAAATATGATGAGAGCCAAAAACCTTAGATGCAGAAATATGGAATAATTTTAAAGTTTTGACAAACAGAATATTACATTTTATTTAGAACTTATAAGAAAACGTTTGTATATAACTATATTCCTTTTAAAAAAAAAAATTACAATTATCCTTGGACTTTTTCTTCCTCAATTCATGTGTAAAATTAAATTAGTATAATTATAATACAATAATTCCAGTAGTAGTAAAATACTAAAAAGTGCTTGATCATTAGTTATTATTGAATAGTTAATGACTTAATCATACACTTACAATTGCTGGGCTTTTAAATAAATTTAAACTCTTTTGTGACAGAGTTGTCATTACTTTTCTGTTGTTTAAATGCCATTTAAATAACATTTATCTTCAAAATAAAGATAGTGCAAAATTTATTTTAAAAAAAGGAAAAGTAATGTTTCAAGTCTGGCAGTTACTGTTTTTTAATATACCCATTAAAAATTGTCCCCTCTGTTATTTTTTTTAAATTTAAGGAATACTACATGCCACTGAAGTGAACAGTGTTGTGTTTTAAATTCATTTAAAAAGAACAAAGTTATGAAAATTTAAGTACCAAATAGATAACATTACAAAAAAAGCAACCACACCCTCCAGTTTCTGTTCACTCGAATGGGCCTCCAGTTTAGTTTTAAAGTTTGTAATATAAGTCAGTTTCTCCTAATTTATTCTATTTTCTAATCATCGAGAGAAGATCAGTTTTATTTTGTTTAAAGTTATGCAGGTTATTTGCAAAAGCAGCTTAGATAAATTATGAGAGTTTAAATGAAATAAGAGCCAATGCTGATGTATTACATTTTATGCAAGCGATTTATGCAATTTAGCACAGTTTTAATTTAGAGGTCATTAGTAATAGTATTTCAGTTTCTGTTGAGGTTTCTGAAAATAGTTTTTGCATTTACATACTATTCATTTGTCCTTTACTTTTTAGGTTTATCCAGAAAATATTGTTTAATTTTTTATGCTTTATTTATATAGCAGTTAATTTGCCTGTTCATAATACATGTATAGGTGTAATTATTAATAGTGTATGTAAATGTATAAGTAATGATGGTTTCAAGAAAAATACTAATGATTCCTTCTTAAATTACAAATAAAAAATATCCCATTTAAATTACAAATATTATTCATTTTTACTAAGTCCAGCACCACTTTGAAATATGCAGATTATGTACAATTTAAACAAATAACAAAAGAAAAAACTTGGTGAAATTCATTTAGTCATTGTTTAGTTAGTAAGCTGATATAAAAAGTATTAAAATGAATAATTATGCATCAGAACATTTTAATTTGTGGGCCAGAAAGCAGTTTTAAGAAAGTGTGTTAAGTAAACAAATTAAGTAATTTTAATGACTTGTTTTTAAAAAAAATACATATAGTAAACCTAGTCATTCAACTTTTAAATCATTGAATGTGATAATAATTAATATTCACTGGTGTTAACTAAATTATTTCATATTAAATGATTCAAATAAATTAACGATAAATATTATCTGTTACAAACAACTTGGATTCTTAGTGTATACACTTTCGTGGTGTGCACATGTTCATATATTTTAGTAAAGTGTGCTAAGTGGTATTCACCAGCGAAAATTATCTGTTAGTAGTGTTAGTTTTGATTGTGTATGAGGTCAGTTGAAAAGGAAAGTGATGTTTTAGTATTGTATGTTAAGGTGACATTCAAAGAATATTATCTTTAATATTGTTGATTCTTTGTGTCTCTATTCCAATCAGTGAAAAAATGATTCAGTAGGGAATATTTGTTATAAACTGTTGATTCTTTGTGTGTGCATTCTAATCTAAGATTCATAAGAATGAAAGAATGTGCGAAGGTGGTATTCATGTGAACTTGTTGATTTTTTCTCCCAAGTACATGTAATCGCTCCTCCATACTAACTCAAGACTCTATTAATTCTTATTAAAAGTTTCAGTAATTACAGAATTTAAAATATTTTTAATTATTAAAACTAACCTAATTATTTAGATTTATAAACTTCTGATACTTTTACTGAGCTCTAACTGGATTAAATACTTTTAAGCTTTAAATACTTTTGACACTTGTTTGAATTCCAGCTTAATTAATTTATAAACTTCTAACACTTTTACCGAGCCCTAATTGGATTAAAATTAAATAGTTTTAAATACTTTTGACACTTCTTCAAGCTCTAGTTTAATTAAATAACTTCTGATATTTTTACTGAAATCTAACTGGATGAAATATTTTTGCAGCACTGGAAAGATGTGTCCTCTCTTGCAAAAGACTTTATTGACAAGACACTGGTTGTGGACCCAAATGAACGGATATCAGCTGAAAAAGCTATTAAACATCCATGGCTTGCAGCCAATGCTCCCACATCATCTCAGAAAAACCTGCATCGCACCATCTCTCAGAACCTCCTCCAAAGGCAGTCCACTCGGGGCAACAGCACCAAGTCTGCAAAATCCACCAAGAGCAACAAATCTAATAAATCAGTCCACTCCTTACGGTCAGACCGGAGGCGTGTCCAACCTGAAGAGATAGACGAGCTCCACAAAGACCCAGAAGTGCAGGCGGAACTGGCATCTCTCTGTAGTTTGCACAGTCACCACAGTTTGTATAATGGATAGTTCAGACAGCTTTCACAAGTGTGTTTTGTCCAGATTTTAATTTTTACCTTGTGTCTAAAAGTGAACCAAGCTCACATGCATCATTAATGTAGAATGTAAGCAAAGAAATAGTTAAGTTCATACTCTGATGAATGTTTGGTTCTTAACTTTTTCTATACTGGTGCAGAATTGATGTAATGACATCAACTCTAACTTGTATGCATTTGGTATAGAAAGGTTTAACTCTGCTTCTACATAAGGAGTTTTGAAAGAAAGATGCACATTTTATTTCATATATTTTTTTGTCTTTCACTTGGACATTGAAATTAAAACTAATCCCATTGAACATTCTGGTAAGGTAAATGTGATAAGACCCGATGGCTGAAAATATCACACCAGATGACTTTGTGGAGCGATATTGGTTTGCTGCTGAATTGCTGTGGTAATATTTAACTGATGTCATCAAAACAAAAATCCCAAAACCAGCAAATAAAACGAGGAGCAATAATCAAGAATACAAGTTTTGCCTTTTAAATCATGAACTACAGAAATTCTGCTGCAGGTTTTTAAGCATTCTTTAAATCAGGCAAGGTAAAATAAATTTGTTATTTATGGCTTTACCAACAAATACTGTTTTCACAATGGAAACTTTAAAAAGAAATGCAAGAAATTTTGTTCGGTCTTTGAGAGTGAAGTACAAGCTTAAGAGCAAGGGCGCATGAGCTGTGTAACTTAGCGATCAGTTTTTGTCAAGGACAGGCATTCTGTGCATGCTACTGGTAATGTTTTAAAAATATGACTGTGATGGAAAACTTGAATGAAATATTTTAGCATGGTCTGGTAATAGTAATGAATGGTTGTGATTTTAAGACAAAATGTGGGTTTTCTTTTACCTCTGTTGACAACATTACACAAGTAGATGAAGGTCAGATTTTTTGTTTTCCTTTTTCAGTTATAACATTTTTTTTGTTGTTTGTTTGTTTTTTATTTAATGACCAACTTATACTTTTTCATTTACATTTATTTTTTTATGATGATTTTAGATGAAGAAAACAAAGAGATTTAGTTAGATGTTTCTCTGTTTTCTTGTTTTAACAAGATTTGTTTTTGGTGATTGTGTTTATTTGGTACTAAATTACTTGCTTTTCAAAGGAAATCATTTCAGTTTATACCCCTAGTTGATAATAAAAGAAATCATTTCAGTTTATACCCCTAGTTGATACTAAAAGAAAGGACATTTCAAACGTTGACTTGCTTATTATCTTCACAAAGGTAAACATTGCCACCAGTAGGTATAACGAGGCAGTGCACAAGCCATGAACAGATAAAAATTTTGAGACAGCAGGAAATGGCAAGAAAATAGTATGCTTCACAGATGTCTTATAATTCTTATTATTAATTTTAAAAAATTATAGGATGCCATTGATATTTTAAATTCTAAACTCTCTTAGGTTTGTGTTAACTTACCACAATCAAGTAAAACTTCAGGAGTTGGGTGCCTGTATGGCTGAACATTTTGCACATTAAGAAAAAAGACAATGAATTTATGGTTACTATGCCCTTTAAGGGATAAGGGACTAAAATCTTGCACTCTAAATTGCCTTCATATGTGATGATACAAGAGTTGTACAACTTTTGTTTTAAATTTTGTAATTACCCCCCCTACCCAGTATATACAACACACAGGACAACAATTATATCAATGGTTTTGGTTAAGTGAATGTGTACATATACTAAAATGAGAACTACTCATTAAGTCAAGAACCCATGTTTATAGTTCATGAGTGATTTGTGTTTGTGCATATGCTGTACGACTCTGCCTGTATGTAGTGGTCATTGTGCTAGCGACATGATATTTTGTTACATCGAAAGGTTTTAATAATAATGCATCACATTTTAAAAAAAGTCTTTAACAGTACTGTTTAGGTATGTGAATACTATTATGGTTAAATGCAAAATTATACATTTACAAAGCCAGATAAATCAATTCATTCTTATGATAGAAACTGTGAAGTGATTTACATGCATATGATAATTGTTTTCGGGTACTCTCTTGTCATAGAGCACAAGTATATGAATGTAAAAAAAATGGATTTTTTATGATTATATACACTTTATTTAGTTTTTGTGTTGTATGAAATTCGAATCTGGTGGTTATATATCAGGTATGTAAAACCTAAGGAGCTAGGCTTTATAAAAATGTAAAATGCTTTTCTAAACTGTCAAAAATTATTTTAATCTTCTCAGTTTTCCATAGTTTAGCATTTTGTATGAAGTTAATTTAGAAAACAGTATTGCATTTCACTCTTCTAAGATTGCCATATATTTTTTTAAAAAAATCAATATATTTAATAGTTGGGTGGGTGGGTGGACTTTTTATGTATTATTTTGTTTGCATTTATTGCCAACTACTGAACTAGTGAGGAATCTTTTGTCATTGAGTCGATTGACAAATTGGAGTATTGATTCATTAATTTTTTTTGGACAAAGTAAGATTTGAGTAATGATGTAACATAACGTCTTAAGGTTCCATTGTCACGGAGATTGGGAAAAGTTTACAAATTTCACATTAAAAACCAAAGTTTATGGAATCATTTTGATTTTATTGTGAAGAGGGGAAAAAATGCTCACAACAAAATAAACTAGGTATCTTAGACTAACAGTTTCTTCCAAGAGCTTATGGAGATCAAACTTTTATTTAAAACTACAACTGGTGGAATATTTGAAATTGCTTCAACAGCTTTAGGTTTTGTTTGTGGGGCCAATAACTCCCTTAAAGGAGAAATACGGGTTAGTATAGTTTAGTGTGCTGTTGGTCTTCCCAAGAACAACAAGTAATCTCTTTACCCATTTTATTCTTTACCAAGGGTGGGACATAATTTCTTTTTAACATTTTTTTATATTGTATTGTTTCATTTTATTTTTACAGAGGTACTAAGAAAAAACTTTAAATTTTGTTTTCATATTAATCTCATTGCTTTTCTTTTTTTAAATTGTGCATGTAAGAACGTTTGCTGATAATTTAATAAAATACTATTGTTAATCATGAGCCCGAGATTTAAGCATACTAATGAAATAAAGAGGGGACTTGGCTTACAAAACAAACATCTGATACAACTTATTTGTTACTGTTTTGTGATATAATATTTTTTATTCTAAAGGTAAAGAGTTTTATTCAGTTTGGATATGTTATGTATCATGGTTGTTGTATCACTCATAATTTAAATTGTATAACATTTAATAATGTTGAGAGTGATACTTATTTTTTCTTATCTTGTTTAAATATTTGTTGATACACACATCCTCTTATGCTGAGTCTATGCATTTTTGTGGCAGTTGGATATGAGGTCATTTATTTATTATTGTTTGTAGATGATGGGAATTAAATCAGTCATAAGTCATATTGTAATTAAAGTTATCTGTTTTGAGGAGCTTTGGCATAAATCAAATTATAGATAATTGAAGCACATTTAGGGGGAATCAGAAAGAATAATTATGCAATTCCAGATTGGTAAAGTAAAATTTATCTTGTTGATCTGTAGTTATGGTTAATAAAATTATGTTAAAATTTTTTACTTCATTGTTGTGTATGCTGTCCACAAGTCCAGAGGACATAAAATTGCATTTAAAATATTTTTTTACTCTTTTTAGATATTATTGTTTTGTATTTGTTTGTTTCTTTTCTTAGGACTGTTAAATTTTTGTGGGAATAATGTTGCAATGACGATTCTAGTTTGGCTATGGGTAAACTAATTTAATGAGTATTTGGTGATAGTAGTCTTTCCAAACTGCTGCTGGGGAAGCTCTTAATATATTTCTATATTCTGGAAGCAACTTGCAATTTACAGAGATGACGTTTGTAAACCTAAAATTCTCCTCAATACATATTCGCATAATTATTTGATTGAATTTCATTAGATTAATATCCCTTTTGTAAACTGAAATATGTTTAAAATTATTTTTAACAAAACTGTTCACACTAAATATAGCTCTGATACAATTTTATGTTCTCATAAATTATAACAGTTATAAATTTAGTTTTGAAGGAAATGTGGATTAAAGATAGTGGAACTGTCATTTCCCTAATGGGAGAACCAGTCATAATAGAAATTAGTCTTTGTTTTATTCAGATTATTTTATAACATTTTAATGTTTTAAAATTTCTGCAAAAATTAACTAATGATTGGAATGAATTTTAAGGTAGAGTTTTATCACATTATTTTGGAACAGAAGAGGAAGAGTAAGTTGCTTTATAATGATACTTTATAATCTTCACTAAAGTTTTTTAGTTATATTGATTCCAAGAAATAGTATTATAAAGTTGGCAGTTCATATACTTTTTTGTTGTTGTTTGATTATGGTATATATTGGTAATATAACCATTTCAATTAAACTGTTGGGCTTTAAATGTATCTTTAACAATTGTTTTTGCTATTGTGAAAAGTATTCGTTGATTCACTTATTTCCGTCCATTGCAATACAGATTGAAACAATTTAATTATGGAGTCCGTCCCACCAGCCTCTTTTTCATTTTTCTTCAATGATAGTGTTGAAACAGAAACAACATAAAGAATACCTGTTAATCAGTGGCAGTGATTTTTTTAAAAAATGTTTTTTGAAAGGGTTATCTGGGGCAATCATGCCTTCCTCAGGTGCCAGTTTGGTGACATCACAACAGAATAAAATGTATATTTTACATAGAATATGATTTTACATACTGTTTGGGGAAAAAAGGAATCCAAAGATGTGTCCAGATTGAGTGGTAGAAACCTCTGACTTTGATCTTGATAGGGCAAAGTGGTTGTGCCAACTCATAAAAGTCATATTCTTTTTGCAAATTTGAGAAAGGTTTATTTTTATTTTTACTGCTTGTTATTTTATGCAGAGGAGGGACTTGCTGGAAATGCTTGCACCATCTCCGCTATTAATACAAAAAGATTTTTTAATGATAAACTTATGTCAGTATCAGACTCGCTAGTCATAAATTGCAGATGATGTACAATTGTTACAGTCTTGTATAAATATTTATTTTTTTAGACACAGATGTTTTGTTGAAACTATATTAAAATCACTTGGAAAGTGTGTGTTTTGCTAGTTCATGTAAGGCTGTTGGAATTCTTTAATTTTAGATGAGTAATGTTAAGAATTAATGCACACAATTTCCTTTTATATTTTCATTAAAAAATAAATAAATTATTGTTGAAAAACGACGATTATCACCTCATTTGAATTGTCTTCCTAAAAATGGAAATGTAACTTCACTGTAGCTTGGTAACATGAGATTTATATATATATTGTTAACTAAATATGTGGATGTCCCTGCAATTGCTAGAAGATTTAGAGCTGTTGTAATGTTGAGTGCGTAAAAATAGTATTAGTCTTAAAGAGACTAATATATGTGTACAGTCTATTTTTATTACCCTTTTCTGAGGGTGATGGTTTGAGCTGTATTGATTTTGATATTCGTAAGATGTTCTTCTTCAATGCAAAGGTTGAATTTCTTAAACAAATAATTACACTTTTACCTCTATAAAGGCTGGTGATTTTCATTTACTTTATTATGAGGTATTATATAGTGATTTTTTTTCCCCCTCTTTGTTTGGCTAATAGTATAAAGTCCGTCCGTCCATTTACTCTCCCTTTTTTCAATAGGTTTAATGATACTGCTATGTGAACATTCCAGTATCATAGTCTCTCCATTATGCCAAACCAGTTTATATATATAGAGGATAATTTTCATGCCTTTTTATCATTGTATTGTTCACCATTTAAAAAATTTATTTATTTGTATTATTTCTTTAAACTGATGTATATTAAACCATTGTACACTTTTTTTTTGGTTTTATTGGGGATTTATTTATTTAAAAAAGTTATATATTAAATCACTGTATGTCTTTTGTGTTGTTTTATTGAATGATTACTCTTCTTTTCATCACATCACAAGTTTAAAAAATGGGGTTGGGGGTGGGGGTGGATTTCATTTTTGTTTACAGTAATTCCAAAGAATAGTTAGTTTTAATTTGTCTGTTTATTAAAATAGGACATAAATTGCTTTACTTGTTTTTGTCTTTGTTTATTTATACAAATACTCTTAGAAAACCAGTTTTTATATGAAGTAAACTATATGAGTTTTAAACAAAACACTATATTTATAGTCTGCTTTAATTTTTAATGTTTAACAATAAAATGCATTACTAGTAAATGGAGACACCCTAATTTTATCAAACATTGGAAGTGTACATTTTTTCTTATTTCATATGTAATAAAAGTCAAGAAAAAATATGGAAGATTTTGTAAGAACTAATCACATAGACTGTGGAGTTGTGCATCAATTATATATATTTGGTTTAGATTTTTTCTTTTATTTAGAGGTAGCATGATGGTCTGGAGTGACACTCATCCATTTCATGTACTTCCCCTTAATTTTTTCAAAAAATATTTTTTCTTTGTTAACTGTGTTTAAATAATAAAAAAAATATGTATAAATTTAATGTGTCTAGGTTATTTGTATGCAAATGTGTAAGTTTGGTTGAAATATGTATCGTTCATGTTTTGCTTATAGTGATTATGCAATGTTTAAAAATTTTATATACCTAATGCTAGAGATACGAACATTTTCACTTTCAATCATTCTAGCATAGATTCCCTCACCTACACCTTAAGAGAAATTTATTAAATTTCTTTAGTATTATTTTAGCTTACCACAAATGTTTCTGTTTCACTTAAAACTTCTAATCAATTTTTATTTCTCTTCTAGTTACTTACTAGGTTATGATTTTACACTGCAAGAACTTAAAATATGTCAGACTGTTTTCACTCTGAGAGACATTTAATTCTGTAAGATTTATGGCCTACCTTTTTTCCAAATAAAATCTCTCTGAAACATCTCAATAAATGTACAGGACTCACTATTAGCATGGCACGTGGTACAAAATATATATATATATATATAATGGTCATCTTGAATATTTATTTTTAGCTAATATTTACATATTTATATATTGGTCTTTTAATTAGTTCTCTTAACTTTCCAAAGTGATGTGGACTTAATTTTTTACCTACATTTAAGTCTTTAACTATATAA
Organism: Sinotaia quadrata; assembly: GCA_028829895.1. Lineage (NCBI taxonomy): Eukaryota > Metazoa > Mollusca > Gastropoda > Architaenioglossa > Viviparidae > Sinotaia > Sinotaia quadrata. The sequence goes on from CM054181.1 coordinate 133,084,185, forward strand.
GGTCTGACTGACAAAGAGACTTGGTTTACTAAAGCACTCCAAGGATGAATTAGGTCATAAGAGGTTGCTTGTATTTCAGTTTTACATTTTGCAGAAACTAAGGATAAAATTTATAAATTTACTGCCAATTGTGCTGAGATTTTACATTTTACAAAATGAAAAGAGCAGCCTGGCAGCCATTTAAAAGTGATTAAAGATTGAATGGTTTAGAGTAGAATTTCAGTTGCACTCTTTCTTTGTTCTACTCTTTTTGCTACATTAACTTACAATATTCCGCTAAATACAAATATAGTCTTGAATCTATCCAAATATTTGTGAAAGCAAAATATGTGTACTCTTGATCAAGTATTAACAAAGTAACCAGAACTGTACATTATTTGCTAACCAACTAACTATACTCAACCAACCAACTGTGCAGTAGAAATAATCCACCAATCAAAACAGCATTTCATTTCAAAGCTATTCAAGTTGATTTTGAATCAGTCATTAATTTTTTGTTTAGAAATTTACTGTTTATAATACTACTTTGCAATGTGTGAGAGAGGTTTCCAAAAAGAAATTGGCATGCTGCCTTTCACAAATTGATTAATCATAAGAGCAGTGTTGTAAGGCAGAGGAGGTGATTCAAATTTGAGGGGTGAACAAAAAGGCAGAGTTTTTCTATAGAATATTTCTATTTTTTTAAAACTGTGTTAAGACTTACTCCACAGGTGCATTGATTTACAACATCCGGACGAAATACCTTTCAAATTTTTCAGCATCTATTGCGTTAGCAAGGGAAATAACTCCATGGCTACTGTAGTATTGACTACAGCATGTTTTAACCTTTCATTTACATTTTATCTTCAGACCTGACATGAATGTAAGCACAAACCAAATACAATGAGGTACAATCTCAAAGAAAACTACAATGAGGCTGTTAAATGTGACTGCTTGCTCTTAAATGCTTCTTATTCAGTTGATTGCATAATAATTTGGCACTTCCTAGGGCATGGGTTTCTTTCTCACCCCACACCCCACTGCGGCCTCCCTTTAAAAAATATACTTGTAATAATTATTTTTATTTTTACCACAAATCTTTGGTTTCCTATTGAGTTGCAGACAGTTTTAAGTGAATAATTAAATAAGTACTGTCAGCTACTGGAGCTCTCATTAAGTCACACTTGTAGACTTCATCACTTTGTTTGATAATGTAGTCACAAAATGCTGCTTTTTTAAAAAAACAAAAAGAAAGTTGTAAATAGTAATATCTCCACCCACTCGCATTTTACTTTCGATGTCGACCCCCCCCCACCACCATCACAAGCCATACATAGGAGATAGTTCAGGGACGCATCTTGTTCATTGATTATTATCAAACAGAAACAGTGGAAGTGCCATGGTTGTGTTATAATGAAAGTGTTTGTCTCTGATGGTTTGATTTGGTTTGGTTATGTGTAGTTATGCAGCTATTATTGATTGTTTATTGTTTTATATTCCTTAGACTCCGTCAATGGGATGCTTTCTACTTTGAAGTTATTAACTCTGGCAAAGTGTCGGAAACCCCTGGATATTACACCACACAGTATATCGGAGAAAAATATTTATTGAACGTTGATTGGGGAATTAATTTGGTTACTAAAAATCACTGGTCTCCACAAATTGCAAATGTTATCTGACTGACCAGCACTAGATTGCTTCATGCACAAAATGCTACAAGTATTCTTCTGTAACTTTGTTTTCAAAACGTTAATGTACAAATATTTTTTAAAGATTTGATTGAGAATCTCAAAAGAATTAATAAAATTATTTAATTACTTTTAAACAGTGAAAAAATGGATTAAGAAAATAAGCAAGAAATTGAGCATATGAATAGTTTAGAAGAAACCGGGAAGTTTTCTTTTCTTTTCTTTCAGTACATCTATTTTACTGGTTTCAGATTCCACTCTGCATTTTGCAAGAACTGTTTGGGAAAAGCAGCATGTTTATAGAAGCTGAATACTGATTGTAACATAGTTTTATTTAAATATCTGGAGATGTTGATATCAATAAAATTAGGTTTATTTGTTACAGGTCTTGCATATTTCTTTTTATCTTGAAATGTACAAACCACAGTAATCTGAGTGTTAATTCTTAGAGATTTCCATTTGCATTTCAGTCTAAGAAAACACAGCCACTTTGATTAGTGACTAATGATGTATTGTAAACAGTAGATTTTGACAATAAACCTTGGATATCCTCCCATCACCAACATTATTAGTGACAGAGGGACTTTTGATGAATTGTTCAGCAGTGACTTTGCTTGATGCATATAATAAATTAAACTATTTTAAAAAAAATGTTAGAACAAAGAAAAAATTTCTAAAAGCAGTTCTTGCCAAAGTTAATTTTTATCAATAAAAATGTTCCTGGCACTAAATAATGGTAATAAATATTCTTGAATATTAATACACTAGTGATCATATATAGCCAAGCAATCAGTTGAAATAAATTTCTAAGAGAGACTACTCTATTACTGCTAGTACAAATCAACACAGAAAATTCATTGTTCTGTGTTTATTTCATATTGAATTTTAAAATGCATAAGTTTATGCCAATATAAATATTATAAAAAACAAGAATGATTATTGTTTATTCTTGTAGGTCTTGAGCCTCTTAAATTAATATACAATCACACTTAAACATCACTCAAGAAAACTTAAAATACATCTATTTTACCTACAACACCCTCTCTCATAAACAACCACACTTAAACATCGCTCAAGAGAACTTTTAAAATTCATCTTTTTTACATACATCATCCTCTCCAATACATGCACGCAAACCCACCCACACCAGTCTTCATTATGATGATTCTCTCCGAGTGAGTATTTTTGTTTCTGTGGTATCTTTTTGTAGCTGAGGTACCTTAGTGTCGGTTCTCTGATTAATTACAATTTGTGCATTATTACACATTTATTTACTATTGCTTTTAACACAAGGTGCTGCAATAATCACCATTATGTTTATTTCCAATATATTTTAGTCTTCAGTTTTTGTGTGACATCTGTCTGTCCAAGTAAAGTAGTTGCTACCTGGAGGTTGTATAAAGGAAATGAACCTTGTAATTTGGAAACATTGTTTGAAATTTCCGAGATTTTATGAGTGAATATTTCTTGTTTCGAAATGTAATTTTTTGGTCAAATTACATCAAATAGGAATATGTCTTATTAAAGTTTTACAAAGCTATACAATACAAAATCCTTCATAATAACCAGGGCTGCCCATTTTAATGATTAATCTTCTGTAATCGCTAAGAAATTTTAGCGTTTAATTTGTTTAATGACGATTAAATTTCAACTAATTTTCTTCTTTACCTACTGAAGCGATGCCGATATTTAGTTGCACCGCAAGATTTTATTTGTTATTATTTTTTACTGCCCAAATGGCTGATTCTAAGACCAAAGATTATAAACCAGTTACAAGTAAATTGCATGACCATTTTGGTTTTAAAGTAGACAATAACAATGAAGTTATTAATGGTGAGAAGGTATACAGTTTTAGTTGTTTTTTTTATCCATTAATTAATCGTTAATTGTTGTAAGATTAATCATCAAAAAAAGTCATTAAAAGCCCTAATAATAAAGATAAGAAAGTATAGAAGATTTTATTTCTGATTATTCCTTTAAACTTACTTTTCCTGTCACTATATTAGTCTGCTCCTACGTCTCTGACAATTTCTTTACACATATTTCTGATGTAATTAAATTGGCTCTACTCTCAGGACCTGTCAAATTCTTAAGACTGATAATTTCTTTACACATATTTCTATCACTAAATTGGCTATACTTCCAGGAACCTAAAACGTCATGCAATCATTTACAAAACAGTGCTACAGCCAAGAGATTAAATAGTGAAGAATGTGTGAGAAGGCAACACGCATACTTTTTCTTATGTGGACAGTAACTGTAAAACAATATTGAGGAGAACACAAGACATGTATAGTTTTTCTTAAGCGGACTAACTGTAAAACAATATTGAGAACAACACATGTATAGTTTTTCTTAAGCGGACAGTAACTATAAAATAATACAATTAAATCTGATTTTGATATATTCATTTATCATGCAAATTCTATACTTGCTTTTTATTTCTTTTTTATTATTTAATTGTAGATAGACGAGTGATTGTGAATTACTAAACAAATGCTATTTAGTGGCCATGATCCACTGTTGGGTTAATGTATATATACTATTTGAATGTTACTGTTCACAAAGACTTCATTACATTTAAACATTCTGAATATTATCTGACTTTGCTTGTGTATGGTTTGCTCCGTTTGGAGGCAGCCATCTTCTTTCCCTTTATCTTGCCCTGTAAGTAGTAGAGGGTGATAGTCACTGTTCAACCATGGAGTAAAAAAAAAAACTAAAAACAACAAAAATTTTCTATGCAATACAAACCACATGAATTTTTAACAAAAAAGTGTTAAAGACCAAGGCAAACAGAAAGTAAGAAAGAAGACACAAATAAATAATTATAAAACAAAAAAGTGTTGCAATAAAATCGTAAAAACAATTCTCAGTAAGTTTTATAAAATTTAATTAGTAAAAACTAGAAAATCTTATTTTGGTGTTTTAGATTTTATTGGTACAGTAGTTTGGTGGTAAACTGTACGATACTTTAGCATTTAACTACTACACTTTAGAATCAAAATTTTGGTAAGAGAGAGTAACTTCACTATAGAAACTGCTTGTCAGTCAGACAAGTGATGAAAACATGTAATGCTCACAGCCTGTTTTGTGGCTCATGCAGTTTTAAGTAGGATTAACTATGAGACATTTTGCAGACACCTTACATTTATCAAACATCATAACTTACATTTAGAAAACATTATACCTTACATTTATCAATCACAACACCTTACATTTAACAAAGTGTTTATAATCTGCCACCAATGCCCCAGCCTGTGCAAAGGGCTTGTGTGTACAATAAAGAACAAAACAATCTCATGTAAAATATTGATTGTAATTAAGTTTCTAAAATTAATCAGGCCAACTAAAACTATTATTTTAGACTTGTTTCACTTCAAGAAAAACTTATTATGTGGAAAAACAGCAACAAAAATTGTGTCATGAAAAGCCTAGAAAAATGTAATAAATAAATAAATACAGCTCTGACCTATATACAGAGTGACATTTTGACCCATCTGTTTGTTTAAGAGTCAGAACTGGTTTCAATCTCTCTCTATTTCATGAAACTGAAACTGGGTTCTTAGGATATATCTCTTTCAGCCTCCAATGCCCTCGGGGAAAGTGAATTTACAAGCACTGTAGACCACTTCCACCATTCCTTGTGAACAGACGTGGAATGATTTCCTCAGTTGAAGGATAAATGCACCAAGGTAACCTTAACAGGTATTAATCTGCAGTAATTAAGATTGTAGCAAGTGACAACTGTAAATAGTGGCCACAGAACCATGGAGTAACTCAGTTTATTCACATTTTCTATCTTCTAATTAATCAGGATTGCTGGGTGGTTGGGGGCTCAGAGCTGTAAGACAATTGTTTATATCTCTCATATCATTAATAGTTACCCTCTGGTCCAATCCTGGCATATGGACTATACTGTAATTTTAGTTGTTAATGCAGGGAGGGGAGGGGTACATCCACACTACAATTTATATGACCACCCACTCCCACTCCACTCCACTAAGTTGAAATTGCATGCACGCACACATTGAAAATTATCCCTCTTTGGCCCTGACTACTCAAATCATTTTGTACATTGTATTGTACTCAAGTTGAGCAGATGATCAAATGTCTGATTATTTAAATTGCATTGCATTATAATGGAGCAGGTGACAACATTATTTAAACTGCATTGCATTCAAACAGAAGTGGTGGCAACACTTTTTATTATTTAAATTTTTTTATTTAACTGAAATATGTGACAAAACCATTGCTAATAATATTAACTACTTGACAATACCTTAAATGATTTAATATTCTGCAATAAACTCCACACAAGCAGTTTGTCATCTGACTTACCTGTTTTACCTCAACATCTGCGCTGGCTGTTGCTTTGGGTGACCATAGACACAGTAATGAGTCTTCCGCACCAGTGAGAAGAGTCTGAGACTTGAAACCACGAAGGAAATTTTATTACTGAATGAAAATCTTTGGTAATGTATTCAAATAAATATACAGGTATTAAATTATTGTATGTTGTTTTAATTTATTTTTTAACAATAAAGCCTGGTGGCACCAGAAAACAAGAGGAAAGACAAATTTGTTTTTATACATGTGCAAGTTAAAAATTAAAATATATTATGGTCTTTTACAATAAATGTCTTGGACAGATAAGAGTGTTAACAAATTATGTGCATGCAAAGAACAATATTTAAAAAAATTAAAAAAACGATATCTTCAAGTAGGTAAGACCACTCAAATTTTGAAGTCTGGCCAAATAAGCTGATATTTACAGGTTATGTTATGTACCTCAAAGTAAGTTTGTATACAAAATTTTGAAGCTCTAGCTTTAATAGAAAAAAAGTTATGACGGTTCAAAGTTTGATGTAAATTGCAGAAAAACTCAGATTTCACGAAACCCCCTTTTGAAATGACCACAAAACAAAAACTATGAAACATACACAGTTCATCTTTGCTATGTCAACTCTCTGTAACACAATTATACTGCTGATTTTTTTTTAAGGATCACAGATGCATAGAAAATGAAATACAGTCCTCTCAAAATAGCATTTTGTTCAAAATTTCAAACGGCAAGTGGTCAGAAACAGAATGTCTCTTTTGGAGTCTTGTAAAACAAAAACTACTTCATATACATCATCCAGATTTGGTATACTTGCTCTTTGGAGTATAGACATTTCCAGGGTGAAGTTTTAGACAATCTTGTTTAATAGATTTAGAAATAATAAATATAACATATGAAAAATATAGCTTTTTGCAATACAATCGCACATAATGTTCACTTGTTGAAGAGAAAAATAGGTCAAACGAAACAGTTATTATTATAATACAGTGTTTCTAATTTCTATAACTGACAGCATGATCATTCTAACCTAATAAAGTCATAAATTATATTTTGCATACTTATGTGCATGTATTTAGCAATAACGAATAAGTTGAATAATGCTCACCATATATCATAACATGAACTATCCATTTGTGTACCTATATCAGCCCTGTAAATCCTGTTCAGTCAATTTCTTTGCTTGTTAATGTTATGAACTGCATTGCCAATAACTAGTTAGTTGATTTATTTAATTTTAATGTCTTTTCACTTGTGGATTTAGACACATTCACACATATGCATAAATATACTTTGATACACCCATATTAGTGTACACATATGATAAACTTATGAACAGATGCTGCTTTGATTTTAATTCTATTATTAACAAAGTATTAAGAACAGAACATTAATTTTAAAAACAGTTCAAAGCTAGCAAAACTGATACTCTTTTTAGTTTAATAAAATACTTTTACATTGTTACAATGTTACTTGTTAGTTCAATAGTTGTTACTATTTGCAGTTACTATTTGACAAAGTTGTATAATTCATTAATTGTCAATTATTTATTAACAATGTATTAAGAACAGCACAATTTTAAAAACAGTTCAAAGCTAGCAAAACTGATAGTGATACTCTTTTAGTTTAATAAAATACTTTTACATTGTTACAATGTTCAATAGTTGTTACTATTTGCAGTTTATTTTTTAGTTCCCTTCAACAGCAATTGTAATTATTAGTATCTTTATTTTTAATAGGTGTCTATTTGTTTCATAATATAAGACATTTACATTCTAAAAATATCTTGAAAATTGAAAGCTAAAGTCTTTCATAGTTTTACTTATTATATTTCTACTATATTAGTGTATACTGTATGACTGTAGTGTGTGTAGCATGTTACTCATCCTTGTCTTGATCTCAATTTTTACCATACATCGATTCACTCACTCACTGACACATACACTTATTTCTATATTAGTATATATCTTTACCTTGAACGGTCACTCAATGACAAATTCTCATTCATCATTTACTAGATTGTTTCTTAAAACCCGAATTATAATAAAATAATGAAAAGTACTGGTCAGCTACAGACAGTAACACAGAGACAAAAATCCGCCAGCATTAAAAGTTGTCGTTCTTTATTTTGGATTGGTGCTTTGTAAAATTAATTTAAAATATCGCCGATTAATTAAAATATTTTCTAAAAAAATAAGTCTCATCATGAATCATCATTTAATCATTTGCAGCCAGTATTTTTTGTATAGGACTGCTTTTAATATAAGCAGTTTGTCCTAACAAATCATCACCCTCTTGCAACCGTACTTTAAATGGCCGATGTTTAGCTAACCTCGTTAATGATCAAAATAAAACTTTCTAACAAATCGTAACTTAAAAATAATAAATAATCGTTTTACAGTAGCAATATTTAGATGAAATTTAATAGTTTTTGTTAAAATTTACGCAAAATGTTGTCTGGTTGATCCATTTTAATACACGTGTGGTCCAAGATGGCGATCTCTCGTCAACTTCGGCATGGGCGCGAATAAAACTATTAGGGTTACCCGCGTTCATTGCCATTAGAACTTCCGTTATAGAGACTTCCGGTTCATGTTATATACCATTTTAAAGGGCAAAAGATTACCTTTTCAACAGTATAAAGTAGGCGAACAGATGATAATGGGTTTCGAAGTTATAATGCGTCAAACATAACACATAATTTGAATTATCATTTTCTACAGTAAAAATTTTAAAAAATTAAATCAACCGATGCTTATGTTAAAGGTCATTATCTTAGCTTTCCGTTGATATAAGATTTATTTTTATTGGTTGAATCTCAAAAAAGCTAGAACGCGTTATGTGAGCATACCCAAAAACGATGTCGGAGGTTAGCCATTTTCAAATCTCGCCACGGACATTTCAATACGCTTTACCGACTGTGAGTTTATCGATCAAATCGTAATAAATACGTCATTCAAATGTACAAACAAAACTTATATTTAACGTTGGAAGATTCCTTTATTTGATAAAACAATTTCCAACCATTTCTTTCTTTTAATTACTGAGATAGACAGTTTTGAAAAAGAGTGAATTCAGTCAAAAAGTGACGTTGTCTCCAGTCTTCATATAGCGAGTGGTCTTACCTACTTCAAGACTAAATTAATAATGGATAAAAATGAAAACTTAGTTGACAACAAAAGAGAATTTCAGCAATGTATCACCTTTTGATCCCAATTAAGACATCGGACAGTGCCACTATGCCCGCCTTCCAGTGATGCTGTGACTTTGACATGCTGCGGGTCAGAAACATCAAGAAAGCTAAGGTTTCCACTGTGAGAACCAGCTACAAGCAGAAGACATTCACATGCAGTGCTTGATGGGATACAATCAACAAGGTAGTCGACAGAATGTTTTCCCTGAAAAAAGAGCCATAAAAATATCGAACTGCTTAGTAATTCATCAGCATTATCTTTTCCAAAATGTGTATTTATTTTTTAAAATGAGATAAAATGTTTTATGTAAATAATTTTTTTGTTAAAAATTACCATTTGCATAAATGAATAGCGAGTAGACTGTTAATTAAAACTCAAATATTTTACAAAAAGAAAGTGTAGAATAGATGTGGACAATAATGACTACATTTAACTTGGTTCAAATTAATTTAAAATTAAAATCATGTCATAAAATTCTTTAGAGAATACATCATGGCTCATATAAATTTTAAAGTGTATGCTGGCACTTCCAGGCTGCACAAATTTGGGGAGTGAAGAAGAAAAACAATAAACTTAAAGCAAGTAAAGAAAGAATCTATAAAATATGTCCTTAAAGCAAGTTAAAAAAGAATCTACAAAGTATGTCCAAGTAAGAATAGCTGCATAAATGATCTGACACATAAAACTAACCACAACTAAGAAAATGCATAACAGCTAACTTTAACCTAGCAAGACAAGACAAAGGAGAAAATAACTAAGACTAAGAAAATGGATAACAGACAACTTTGACCTGGCAAAACAGCAGATAAATAAACTAAACATGCTAAGAAAATGGATAGTAGACAATTTTGACCTGGCAAGATTACAGATAAATAAACTAGACATGCTAAGAAAATGGATAGTAGGCAACTTTGACCTGGCAAAACAGCAGATAGATAAACTAGACATGCTAAGAAAATGGATAGTAGACAACTTTGACCTGGCAAGATAGTAGAGAGAAACTAAATATGGCTAAGAAAATGGATAGTAGACAACTTTGTCCTAGCAAGACAAATGACAGAGGGGAAACCAACTATGCCTAAGAGGTAGACAGACAACTCTGACCTGGCAAGATAACCAACAGGGAATGAAATTAAAACAAAAATGTCAGCAACACAAAAATCCCAGTGGCAAATGGTTACTAAGCTGTTTAACAGAATTATTGTGTAAGAAAACCAAAAACAGATCTATACTCTAAATAAATTTTGCCTTTAAACTGTTGACTTAACTGTAACATTCTTGTCTTACCTCTAATTGCTGTTTAATGTCAAGTACCTGTTGAATGCTGTCACCCTGAAAAATTAAAAAAAAGAAAATAAAAGCATATAAAAGAAAACATTTTTTTCTATTTTACAGTGTCTAGTGCTTTCTTGAATTCTGTGCAGCACCCATACACAGTGGTCTCTGTGAGATGACTACACAACACTAACAGAAACAGCAGATTCTACAAGTATAAAATAGTAGAGATCTGAGGTGTGTATTCGTTTTTGTTTACGAACAGTAAACATTTCTTCCACATGCTTAAGGCCAGAGAACATATGCATTTCTTAACCTTAATTTAAATGGGTAGATGAGTGGGGAGGATATGGGTGGAACTCTTCCCTAAAAGAACTTAAAGGAAGGAAATTCTTGGTCACCTTAACCATTTCAAAATATAATATTTGCAAATATGATTCAAAAGTTCAAACATAAAATTTGCTTGTAAATACTGGCAAAAAGACAGTTTGGCAAGTAAATTTATTTTAAAACATTTTAAACTGGAGTATAATTTGGGTATGCACTGTCCTTTAAGCAATTATAATTTTTGTTTCCTGTTTTACTGCTGTGTGCTTGAAACCCACATATGTATCAATAAATTCTGTAAAAAGAAATTTAAATCTTTAAAAATGTATCTGTTAACAGTACTGTTTCTGTTCCAGAAACCTAGATGCAACTTCACTTCAACATGCAATAAAAAACAATAAGAGCAGATGGTACTTTAAACAATAGTTTACTAGACTATTAGAGTAAAGAATGCATTAATATGTTTAATCAATGGTACTTTAAACAATAGTTTACTAGACTATTAGAGTAAAGAATGCATTAATATGTTTAATCAATGGTACTTTAAACAATAGTTTACTAGACTATTAGAGTAAAGAATGCATTAATATGTTTAATCAATCTTTGTTTAAATGTAACCTATCAACATTCATTTTAATTTAAATTAGCGCCCTGATAAAAGAAAACTTGCCATTATACTCTCTTCAGTTAATACAATACATATTACAGCAGCCCACAGCCTACTCTGGTAAGCACTGAAAAGAAGCATACAATACATTTATAAGCAGGAGTAAGTATAATTTTACCTCCAAGCCATCCCAAACATGCCAAGTGTCCATGTGTGTTACACAATACAAGTGTTTTGCGTCAGGGCCACACCAGCCAGCTCGTGCCTTTACACAACATAATTAAATACACACAGATTAAGTATTAAGTAAACAGCTTGGAAAAGCTCCTTTATACAATTAACATTTTCAGTCCAAAGAATTACAGAAGCAAACAATGCAAATTAAACTTGTTGAGTGCACAATCATAATTTTATCTTTATAAAAAATAAAACTAAAGCAACTTTAAGTAAATTCTTTAAAACTTAAAAAGAAAAACTATTCAAACAAAAAGCAGAAATAAATGACAGTTTTAGAAAAGAAGAAGAAATGTCTGAAAACACCCACTACAGTTGCCTCTGTGTTAAATGTGGACAAAAGTGCATCTTCTTCTGATGTCTGTGCTACATCAAACACATTAAGCAGCCCGTCTGTTGATCCTGAGGCCATATTGTTTTCTGCTGTGGGGTGAAATGTTACCTGTGACAAAATTAGCACCGAGACAAAATGTGATAATATGATAGTAAAACCACACTAGACCAATATCTTGTATACTACTGACTTATATGAACGTGCTCTTACTTGCGCACTAGTGACTTGTGGGAATGTGCCTTTATCTTGCGCACTAGTGACTTGTGTGAATGTACCTTTATCTTGCACACTAGTGACTTGTGTGGATGTACCTTTATCTTGCACACTAGTGACTTGTGTGAATGTACCTTTATCTTGCACACTAGTGACTTGTGTGAATGTGCCTTTATCTTGCACACTAGTGACTTGTGTGAATGTGCCTTTATCTTGCACACTAGTGACTTGTGAGTATAGCTTTATATAGCATCTATCCAAAAAGTATATGGAACACTTATGATAGTTTTAAGCAATCTTTTTATACAAGTTTAGGTAACAAAATAACAAAAAAATAAATTAATACTGCAATTATTTTTACAACTTTAAACTAATTTAATTCAGACTGACATAAATTTACTGGTTATTAACAGATTAAAATAAGAAAAAAGATTAAATGTTAAGTTCAACATAATTACTGGTTGGATGCTCAAATGAAAAAAAAAGAGATTAGAGATAAAACATACATAAGATATAGGAAATATTTATAAGAGTTCATTTCATTATCAAATTACCAAGAATTACCACTTAAATCATCATAAATTTACCAATTACCACTTAAATCATCATAAATTTTAAAACATAAGACATTAATAAGTGTATTTTAACTTAAAATGTCAGCTATTGTTATTTCATTATAATTACTTAAACAAGTCAAATGGAATTCAAAATAAGCAAAAAAGCATTAAAATTATTCATTTTCAATGTTGGCTCAAAGTGCCATTGTACAATTTATGTTTTTTCTCTTTTTTGAGAATCTATTATCTACAGCTCAAAAAATGAAAAAGCTAGTGCCTTAGGAAAAAAAAATTAGGCTTCATGTCAGCAATGGATACATGAGGTATGCAAAAATTTAGCTCTGACGGATAATCAGTTTTACTTTAGGGTGCAAGCAAAAATGACAAAATGTAAAATACCTGTAAAAAGCATTTTCCCCCCATTTTTAAAACTTGCATTAAAAAATAAAGTATGAAAGATTAAGCAATCATTTTTTGTAAATTGATTTCTTTCACCATGATAGTTATATGGTGTAAATTTCATTAATTTCCAAAGAGTCTGAAAAAAATAGCTGGTTTTACTTCAGTAGAGTTTTATGACACCCTATAATCTGCCAAGTGAGAGACATGTTGGTCTTGTGGGAGAACTATTAATAAATATAAGTTAAGATTCTTGATCACTTGTAATTAGTAATGTGTTATTAATTAATAAATAATAACCATAATGAGTGAGGGGTGCCCAGAGAGGTGTCACACACAGTTTTCATGCCATGAAAGTTCAGACTGAATACTAACATACAACAGAAAGGAATATACAATAATTACCTGGGTGATATCATCATTATGTGACTCACTGTAACAACCCATCAGCTCATTTTTCCTCCTGTCCCTGAGAAAAATTACCACAGAAACATAAATTGAATGAAAAATTGGAAAAAAGTAAGCACAGAGCACATCTAATGTCATTTTCATATGACAAAGACTGTGTCCAAGAGATTCTTCTACATCAATGAAATAATGATATTTCTATGGTAAGTGATGCATGGAATAGTTTAAAGCTAAATAAATAATCATTATTTCATAAAATTTATAGTAAGAGTCATTATTATTTTGCTTATCTGCAAAAAAAAACAAAACTGTTTTATAAATGCAAGCCTGACTGTTTATGCTGAAAGCATGCTCCACACAAGCACGCATGTGCATATGCACATACAAGTACAACCACAATTACCATTCCACTACAGGAAGAGAATGATATTCTGTGAATAAACAAAATATTAATTAAAATCATTTTCTGAAAACACATGCACACAAACATTACAACCACAATTACCATTCCACTACAGGAAGAGAATGATATTCTGTGAATAAACAAAATATTAATTAAAATCATTTTCTGAAAACACATGCACACATACATTACAACCACAATTGCCATTCCACTAGATGAAGAGAGTAAAGGAAGAGAGTGTTATTATATAACTTAACATTGAAGTCATAATAGCCACACCATTAAAGGAAGAGAATGTCATTATATAACTTAATTCACTGAAGTCCTAACACTACCTTAGTAAAGGAAGAGAATGTCATTATATAACTTAAAACACTAGTCATAACAGATACCTTAGTAAAGGAAGAGAGTGTCATTATATAACTTAAAACACTAGTCATAACAGATACCTTAGTAAAGGAAGAGAGTGTCATTATATAACTTAAAACACTAGTCCTAACACTACCTTAGTAAAGGAAGAGAGTGTCATTATATAACTTAAAACACTAGTCCTAACACTACCTTAGTAAAGGAAGAGAGTGTCATTATATAACTTAAAACACTAGTCATAACACTACCTTAGTAAAGGAAGAGAGTGTCATTATATAACTTAAAACACTAGTCATAACAGATACCTTAGTAAAGGAAGAGAGTGTCATTATATAACTTAAAACACTAGTCATAACAGATACCTTAGTAAAGGAAGAGAGTGTCATTATATAACTTAAAACACTAGTCATAACAGATACCTTAGTAAAGGAAGAGAATGTCATTATATAACTTAAAACACTAGTCCTAACACTACCTTAGTAAAGGAAGAGAGTGTCATTATATAACTTAAAACACTAGTCCTAACACTACCTTAGTAAAGGAAGAGAGTGTCATTATATAACTTAAAACACTAGTCATAACAGATACCTTAGTAAAGGAAGAGAGTGTCATTATATAACTTAAAACACTAGTCATAACAGATACCTCATTAAAGGAAGAGAGTGTCATTATATAACTTAAAACACTAGTCCTAACACTACGTTAGTAAAGGAAGAGAGTGTCATTATATAACTTAAAACACTAGTCATAACAGATACCTCATTAAAGGAAGAGAGTGTCATTATATAACTTAAAACACTAGTCCTAACACTACCTTAGTAAAGGAAGAGAGTGTCATTATATAACTTAAAACACTAGTCATAACAGATACCTTAGTAAAGGAAGAGAGTGTCATTATATAACTTAAAACACTAGTCATAACAGATACCTCATTAAAGGAAGAGAGTGTCATTATATAACTTAAAACACTAGTCCTAACACTACGTTAGTAAAGGAAGAGAGTGTCATTATATAACTTAAAACACTAGTCATAACAGATACCTCATTAAAGGAAGAGAGTGTCATTATATAACTTAAAACACTAGTCCTAACACTACCTTAGTAAAGGAAGAGAGTGTCATTATATAACTTAAAACACTAGTCATAACAGATACCTCATTAAAGGAAGAGAGTGTCATTATATAACTTGTTTTTATACATGTGCAAGTTAAAAATTAAAATATATTATGGTCTTTTACAATAAATGTCTTGGACAGATAAGAGTGTTAACAAATTATGTGCATGCAAAGAACAATATTAAAAAAAATTAAAACACTAGTCATAACAGATACCTCATTAAAGGAAGAGAGTGT
Source organism: Sinotaia quadrata (assembly GCA_028829895.1). NCBI lineage: Eukaryota > Metazoa > Mollusca > Gastropoda > Architaenioglossa > Viviparidae > Sinotaia > Sinotaia quadrata. The sequence continues at coordinate 133,099,866 of CM054181.1, forward strand.
CATTATATAACTTAAAACACTAGTCATAACAGATACCTCATTAAAGGAAGACAGTGTCATTATATAACTTAAAACACTAGTCATAACAGATACCTCATTAAAGGAAGAGAGTGTCATTATATAACTTAAAACACTAGTCATAACAGATACCTCATTAAAGGAAGAGAGTGTCATTATATAACTTAAAACACTAGTCATAACAGATACCTCATTAAAGGAAGAGAGTGTCATTATATAACTTAAAACACTAGTCATAACAGATACCTCATTAAAGCAAGTGACTAATATTCTGTAACTTTAGACAATGAAATCACAATGGCTACCACATCAAAGAAAGAGACTGACATTCTAAATCCCAAAACATTGTAATCATAACTACACTACAGGAGAGACAGACATTTTGCTGAGATTTTAGAGAGGGAAAGGAAAAAAAGGAATAAATGCCTTTACAGATTAAATAATAAAAAAACAGTAATGGCACATGACAATATCACTACTACCTATTAAATAAAGCGAGTGGAGTACATTCTATCACTTAGCCATTAAGACACAACCACCACTACTACATATTAAATAAAGGGAGTGGAGTTCATTCTATCACTTAGCCATTAAGACAACACCACCACTACTGAACTACAGCAAAGGAGAGCAAAACATCAGAAACACAATTAGCACTCCACTGCTGGCAAAGACCGACACTGTTTAACAAAATACATTACAGACACAAAGGAACTATTATAGAAAAAAAACCCTGATATTGTCAATACGCACCTACTTACAAACATTTAGTTTAAAAGAAATATTTTGGGATAAAGAGTAAAACTACCCCCATCAACCAACCCACTTATTTGCTTAAAAAATAAATATGTACTGTGCAGGAATATAATAAAAAGACACAAAACAAATTTTCATGCTCAGTGTAGATTCCCACTTCTGAATTTACTAATCTGTACTAATCTAGAGAAAACCTACAAAATTAAAAAATAAACAAGATATCACAGATCTGACCAGAAAAGCAAAAAGACATTGTCTCCAACTTTTTCAGATCCAGCACAGACCAGTCTGTCAGTGGCATTGATGTCACAACTCAGGAAATTGCAGTCTGTAGCTCCTTCACCTGCCAGACATAGGAATTGGGTGTATTGTTTGGGTAAAGGTATTTCTAGATAATACGTCTCATGAGTACCATAAAGTCTATATTCCTGTGAAATCACTTCATGTGAACTGATGATTAAAACTCAGCAAATAATATGATTATATGGATGATACTTAAAATCTAAACAGGCTCAAAGGAAATAAATAATTAACTGATTTTTTTCTACCTTTAAAACTGATTACTACAATATAAAAGGAAAATCCATCCAACTACACACATCATTACCAAATAGTGTAATTTAGTATGTTATTGATTTTAAAAACAACAAAATCTCTTTGTATATATAATACATAATGGCACCTATAAAGTCCAAATACAGAAACTAATAGGCTTGGATGTATTTCATTTACTCACTTTTAATTACAAGTGTGTAAACTAAAATAATCTAAATTCTCTTACAACGAGGAGTGTATTGGATTTTTAAACAAAATATTACCAATAAATAACAAATTTTAATATCTGAAACCTTAGACACATTAGAAAAAATAATGATAAATTAACATACAAATAAACAATAACAACAAAAAAGATGAATCCACAAGCAAAATTGACAATATAAAACAAATAAACAACAACAGCAAAAACAAAAAAAGATGAATCCACAAGCACAAACAAGACAAAACAAATAAACAATAATAGCAACAAGAAAAAAGATTAACCCACAAGCAAAAATGACAATACAAAACAAATAACCAATAATAGTAACAACAAGAAAAAAGATTAACCCACAAGCAAAAATGACAATACAAAACAAATAAACAATAACAGTAAGAACAACAAAAGATTAATCCACAAGCAAAAAGGACAATACAAAACAAATAAACAATAGGAAGACCAACAAAAGATTAATCCACAAGCAAAAATGACAACACAAACCAAATAAACAATAACAGTAAGAACAATAAAAGATTAACCCACAAGCAAAAATGACAATACAAAGCAAGTAAACAAAAACAACAACAAAGATGAATCCACAAGCAACAATGACAATACAAAACAAGACCCATATGCAGAATTAATGGAATCTAAAAGATATTTATTGGGGCCTAGATTTAGCACAATGGACCCTTATGGCAGCTAATGTATGATCTGACAGTAGCCTGTGATTGTGATGTTTTAATTAGGTAGTCCCACTCATTTTTTTCTACTTGACATTGTACAAATGTTTTATGCTCAAAATGTGTGTTCTGATGAAATAAGGTTGTACAGAAAAAATTATGATGATAGCTATAATACTTTTTGAGATATTACAAATTTAGTGTCGTTATTTGTGGTCAACTTTTTTTAGACGTAATGAATGTGTGATTTTACAAGTTTATTACAAGTAAGATATAAACCTCACTGAAAAACAATCTAATAATTCTAATAAACATAGTGACATACAACAAGAAAAAACAGATATAATGCAAAATTTACTTTTCAGTTTATTATAAATTGCAAAAGAAAATGGGCTTTTGTTTCATAAAATTGCTCGCAAAGCGCAACAAAAGGGAACATTCATGGCATCATAACATATGCAACTGATGAACAAAGTACATCCAAAATGCATATTATTAAATCATGTACCATGTAGTTAATGCCTATTTTTTTCTAAAGGCATTGCAAAGAAAATGTGGAAATTAATGGAGGCTGAAAATGACCATTTCAGCAAATTTTAACCAAAAAAACAGCATTAACGAAGTTTATTACAGAAAACGTAAACAAGCAAATGGTCATATCTCTGAAACTATACATCATACAGAGTTGGTTCACATATCAAAATGATCAGCAAACTATGCTCTATCTATATCTATAAAGATAATTTCTCTTTAATTGCATATTAAGTTACAGTTATCATTTGACTGTACAATTTTTATTTACAAATAAAATTAAAACGTATAAACAGTCACATCTCTGAAAGTATACATCATACAGAGTTGGTCCACATATCAAAATGATCAGTAAACTCTACTTGATCAATATGTATAAAGATAATTTCTGTTTAATCACATATAAAGTTACATTTTACATTTTATCAAGCAATTTTTATTTACAAAGAAAATTAAAACGGATAAATGGTCTCATCTTAGAAACTATACATAACACAGCATGGGTTCACCTATTAAAATGATCAGCAGGAAGTTATCTATTTATCTAAAGAAAGATAATTTATTTATAACCTTTTATCTGAATTAGTATTTTTCTTACAACAGAAACTTTCATATTTAAAAAAAATCTTTAAAACTGTATACATGGTATTCTTTATGCATAATTCATAGATAATAAAACATGCTTGACAATAATATTATTAATTATAACAAAATAATAAGTAATAGATTAATACATATCTTTATGTTTTGAAAGTTTTGAGACAGGTATTAAAGCATTGAAAATATGTATGAAAAATGAATTGCTAAAACTCTGTGAACATGTACATTAGTGACATGATATGATATTTAATATAATAATAATTCAATTCTGTGATATTTATTTCCAACAATGAATGTGCACAACATAGATTCAAATACTAATCACAGTACATATTTTTATAAATAGAAAATTCTTCCTGTAATGCACTATAGTCAACGGCTGTCCAGGTTCTTCTGTTGGTTGTCTCCATTGTTAAACCCCATTTAAAAACAAACTTTGCATCCACATCATCACAGTCCATGGTATCACCCCACCCCAGTAAATGAGATGCTACAGTCTGAATAATGCTTTTAGTTTTCTTTCCTGACACCTCTCCCTCCCCAACTAAGCTACCAACACATTTCACAACAGAATCTGTAAACTGTCCCTTTTCATCTCTAGTGACTATCTACAGGAGAGTCTTTTAGCCCTTCAGTGCATTCAATCATAGGTTGGATGTATTTTTGTGATTCTCTAAGCTTACATTTCAAATCAGCAACTGTTTTGATACTTTTACTTAGATTTTGTTGTTGTCAGCTGAAGGATTTTCCTAACCTTTCTCAACTTTTTCAGCTGTGCTCTCATTTTAAAGTTTTTGCTCTATTTGCTTTTCTTTGAATTTTAATGCTTCTTTTGATCTGTTTAGATTATTTTTCTGTCTACATATAGTAGCACTATCTCTTATTTTCTTTTTAAATTTTTCACTTACACATGCTAGCTCATTTGTTAAGCTATTTTTTCTGAGTGGCAAAATGAAAGGTTTGCTGATAGTTCTTCTATCTTTTCAGACAGCAAATGAATCTTTTGTTCTGAGTCAACTTTACTTTTAATACTAGCTTCCTTCAGCATCTGTAACTCAGTTTCAACTGTCTCCATCTTACTTGTACTAGTTTTAGATTTCTGCATACGTGCTATTGTTTTCTTACATGCAGCAATCTCATGTTTTGCTAAGTCTAGCTGTTATTTTAAGACTTCACAATCTTGACAACTATCTCTTCTAATAGTAGTACTACCTATATTTAGAGGCTGATCCTCTTTGAAGAATCTTTCATTCAAAAATAAATCAAGGTTCATTTTACCATCTGACTTTGAAACACAACGAAGAAGAGCATTGTAGTGCTTGTGTATTGTACTTAAGTAACTTATTCTGTATTTCAGATTTGTGCATGTTTTGAGTGAGGGGCAAAGTTGTACAAGCCAACCATGCAGAATGTGATTTTTCAAACTTAATTTTTTAGCAAAACTTTCAAGTTCTAAACAAAGAACATACCATAAAATATTTAATCGACATTTTAATAATGTGATATAAAATCTTCATGTTAACTTATTCTTAATTTATGTACCACCAAAAAAATTAAAAGATCGTGAAACCAAAACAAAGGCATAAGCCATACAATTTTTTTTTTAAATTAAGAGGATAACATTATGTTCAAATTCAAAAAAAAACAGGATAAAATTATTAAAAATATATGTATATAAAAGCATTCACTAAATAAATATCTTATTAGCATTATTGTAAATCCACTGCTTGAAAAGAACATTTCACAGACCCAAGTGTTTCGGTTGTTTACTATTTTTGCATCAAGAGTTATCTTTTCTTTTTTAAATTATCGTCGTAAGAAAACGATTTTTCTAAATAATAAGATAACCATCTTGACTAAAATTAAATAAATAAATAAAATAATATATTTAAATACGATCTGCGACTTCAAAATATATATTGCAAGGAAATAGCAATCAAACTTTCGCGATAGAGTGACGCACCGACTAACCTATTTTCAAACTACGGAATTGGTAGTGATGGTGAGGACAAAATGAATAATTCTGCTTTAAAAATAGAGATATGTTTACAAATAAACTAATCACAGAGTAAAGTAATCATTATTAAATGCTTACAAAAGATCTTCCCGATAAGAGGTTTTAATTGTTCACATAAAATGTGAGAAGAATCAGCGGTAGCGTCAACGCGTGTTTCGCACGTGGAAGCCATGACTGAAAGTGATGCGTACTACGGGGTTTTCAATTTAGTGGATGCTCTTCCAGGGGTCACTAATCAAGGGCTACAGCATATCATTAGAGAGATATTGAAATTCCGCAGAAAATGATATATTTTTCACTATTTTGTGATAAATATTTCTTCCGAAAATTTTATCGTGAACTTTTTAGTTTGAAAATTTATTTGGTTATTCGCATCAAACAAAAGTGAAATTTATATGATTGTAAAGAGTTATATATCCTCTATTTAAAGGACCAATCAGTTTTAGGGTTACAAAACGCTAGATGCTCCACAATCGTTTTAAAAATTGGTACCCGAAAACGTGAATTTTACTTTTTCGGCCGTGAGGCGACTTTTGACCCATTTTTCTTGCAACCCTAAGGTACTTTCGTCAAAGTTTATGGATACTATAATAAAATTCAGAAAAAAAACAACAAAACCATTCGAAAGACAAAACATCGATCTTTATTTTCATATAAAAATGGTTAGTTGAGGTTTAATGTGAAGAAAACCGCTCTGGAGTAAAGTTTAGCAAATTTGTGTGCGTTTGCGAGTTTTTGCCTGTAAAGCGGTGGCCGTGGGACTACCTATTTTAATATTTCACTGGTATTACTTGCACTTCATCCTGTATTGAGTTTGTACATGTACGTATGTGCACAAATCTGTGCATGTGTCTGTTAAAGCTGAAAAGGTAGGAAAATAATCCTTACAATACTTAACAATAAAAATGCTCTTGTAAATGCTTTACACATAGTTTAGTATAATTCAAACACTAATCATATCTTATGCTGTATCTTATAACAAAAGAGTTAAGGAAGAATGGTTTCCAATTTGTTTGACTTGTCCTGTGTGTCATGAGAGCAGTGAATGGGTTAAAATTGTCAGAGAATTGCATGAGCATATTAAAGTTGTCTGCAAATTTATAAAAAAGAAAGAAAATAGTTTCAATACCTTGGAATAGCTGCACTTCTTTCAGCATGTTTGCTCGAATATCCCAACACCTACAGTAAATATATATATATATATATATATATATATATATAAAATAACTAACAATATCTTATTAGTTATTTTAATTATTTAACTGAACAAAAATAAATGTAATAATTATATTTATGTATATAAAAATAACATTATCTAATAATATATCATTAGTTATTTTCATTTAAATGAACAAAAATAAACATGAGAACAATACTATCTAAACAAGGAACTAAATGGAAGCAGATGCACTAAGGAAACTTCTATAATTTTATTTACATGTAATTTAAAATAAAGTAATTCTGATATGGCCAAGTTAGATTTATTTCCTAAAAAAAAAAAATGTCTGACTCATTTGTTATATTTAATTTGCCCAAAGGCAAATTGAACTTACAATTAAAAATCTTGATTTTGGGTCCCCTTTGAACACACCCTAAATGTTCCCTTTATTGTTTAATTCATTTAGATCAGTGATTTAATCTTTGAAGTTTACTCTTTACTGCTTGCTTGCTTTATTGGGTATATTTTCATAGCAAAAGATTTATTTAAAAAAGATCAAGGTGATCTTTTGCAACCAAGTTTAAATTTGTCATTTTAATGTTTCCTTTTTACTTTTAGATTTTTTTAATAGCTCTGATGTGTTATAATAATACCAGAAACCTGCAGCAATATGACCAAAATTCCACATAAATATTATTATAAAAATAATTTCCATTTGTTTTTAATAAGAATTTCTATTAATTATTATTATAAGATATAGAAGAATCAATAAAAGAATTATTTTCTGATATCCTTCAAGTGCAATTCTGTTAAGAGAAAATTTGATTTTTATAGAAAGGTTGAATTAACTACTAAACTAGTCACCATTTAAACAACAACAAAAGGTACTTTATTATCATTAAATTTACTGCTCATTTTGCTTATTTCACACTCTCATGCAAAATCTAATTAGAAAATTTTGCAATAAACAAATTCTGCTATAAATAATATACTTCAAATTAGTTCTGTTAATCTTAAAAAAAAAAATCATGAAATCTCAAAATACTTGGTATTAAAAACTTTTTTAAAAATCCAATATAATATTCAAGCGCTCACCTAACGGATCTATCGTATGAGGATGTTAACAAGATATTTGGATCACTGTGTAGAAAATGAACTGCAGAAATCACATCTTCATGTCCTAAAAATTAAATAATTAACATTAAAAGAAATTATAGGAATTTAACACAAATTTAACACGATGACATTTCACATCTTTTGAAATTAAAGGACTTTTCACATCTTTTCAAATTAAAGGAAGTTTTATATAAATAAAATTTTATGACATAATCATGTGGGGAAAATGGAGCCCTATTGAAAATTACATTGTACTTTGTAGCCACTTTGACTAAATAAATAATAATTGTATAGCTTCTGTAGGCATTTCAGCAGCTGGATTAAGGATCAAATTTTGCTCACCTCAAATCCTGAGGAAAAAGATACGATGGCTGCTATAATACCACTGACATGAACGAAAGATACAAACCAACTAACCAAAATTAAACACATTTCTAAAATACATAATCTAGTTTAGGAATATAATTTAAAAAAATATATAAACCACAAACACACCAAAAAAAAAGAATGATGTCAAAAATCTATAAAAACTAATCACCTCTGAAGGGAAAATGCTTTTAAAAGAAAGATGAATTACCAAAGAAATAATGAATTAGCAAATAAATAATTAAAAATACAAACATTTCTTCATTGGTAACATTAAAATAATCATAAAATACAAACTACTACAAAAAAAGAAAAGGAAAAAAAGTAGATTTAAAATTTCAATAAAAACATTGGAAATACTGTAAAGAATATGAAAGAAAAGAGAAAAAAAATAAAAATATGGTGATAAAAATGATAATTTTTTGTTTAAAAATAAGAAACAATAACATAAAACAAAACAACAACCTCCTTCCTCTCCCATTCCCCCCCCCCCAAAAAAAAAAAAAAAAGAAAGAAAAAAAACAAAAAACCATGAAATAAAAGGAATACAAAGAAGTATCTGATGAAATTACATATAAATTTATAATAACAATGAGAAATAAAATAATAAATAAAAAATAGTAATACATAAATGATAGAGCCAAGAAATATAACACCTCCAAAATACAATTTTGAGATTTCCATTAAAATATTACTAATTTCACCATTTCAAATTATAATTATCTAACAAAACTGTGATCATTTCAAAAATTAATTATCTAACAAAACTGTGATCTCTGGCAATTTATATACGAGTTGAAAAGAAAGGAAAAACAGAATTTTTTTCACTTACCATCATACTCTATTCATTTCTTGATCAACAACTTTGATGTTTCAGTTGTAATTTGACTTCATAAATGACATGATGGCAAAGGGGAATGATTATATCTCAAAAGTGGATGGAACATTCCTTATTAATTTGACAAAAATTGCCTTAAGAAAACAATTTGATTATACAAATGTACTGGTTCATTACCACTCGTATTGAAGAAAACTGCAGCTGCCATTAAAAAAATAGTAGTGAAAAATGTTTTGAAAAAGGTTTGATGAAATAAAAAAAAATGTCATGAAAAATTTTGCATTCAACAGCCTTGGTGGTGAGAGATAAAGCCAGCCAGGAAACAGTTTTACAAGCTGCAAAGCATTATGGAAGCTTGGCTTAAATTAAAAAAAATTGAGACAATTCTCCCACATTAATATATTAATGCTTGTCACTGCAGTGTCTCTGAACCTTATGACTGGATTGGCAGATTTTTATGACACGAATTGATGCATGTGAAAATAGAGTTAATTATCCACAAACAGAATAAAATTATATCAAAGTAAAAAATTAAAAAATATTATGACCATTTAGAGTTGCATACCTCTCAAAAGTGCTGTCTGAGAAAGTCGCTGGCGTGAGAAGAGACGGACTGTGTGATTGCTGCTTGTAGCTGCTACTAATCTATCTTCATGCCCACTGAAAGGCAAACAAAACTGGAGTAACATTACTTCACTGAAATGCACATATTAAACTTGCTGAAATCTGAATCTGTAGTACTTATTTTTTAAACCTCTTTTGGTAATTATTGCTTCTGACTTAGTTCTGATAGTGCTAATCAGAGTGTGACCTAGTTCTCATACTGCTAACCAGTGCAACCTAGTCTGATACTGCTTATCAGAGAGTGACCTAGTTATAATACTGCTATTCAGAGTGTAAGAAAATAGTTATTTTAATTAGATGAAAATAGTTTACTTCCTAGCCAACAGTTAGCAATGAATGTACACTCACTACATTACCTAACTTCGTATTAGAATGACCTAGTTCTGATACTTCTAATTGGAGTGTGATTTAGTTCCAATACTTCTAATTGGAGCGTAACATAGTTCTGATACTTCTAATCAGAGTGTGAACTAGTTCTGATACTTCTAATTAGGGTGTGTTCTAGTGCTGATCTAATTAATGTGACCTAGTTCTGATACTTCTAATTAGGGTGTGTCCTAGTTCTGATACTTCTAATTATAATGTGACCTAGTTTTATACTTCTAGAATGTGACCTAGTTCTGATACTTCTAGAATGTTACCTAGTTCTGATACTTCTAGAATGTTACCTAGTTCTGATACTTCTAGTTCTAATTAGTGTTACCCTGGCTGAGCAGCAAGGTCCAAGACGTAATGTGGTTCTGTCTTTTCTAATGACACGGAAGTCTTGTTCTGCAAATTAAGTCTTTGAAAGCAGCTAGCAATCTCACCAGAGTCCATGGGTACATTCAAGTGCCACCTGCAGACATAAATGGTGCAATCAGCCACCATATGCAAATACAAATGAAACACTCATCTACATCTGCAGATAAGTTACACTTAAGTACTATTATAGTATTAATAGAATTATGCATGTAAATGTTACTACAATCAACCATCTCCACATAAATTAAATGGTTCATTCAGTCACATCTGCAGACATAAATGTTACACCTAATCATAACTGCAGATACTAGTGGTACACTCAATCATTTCTACAGATATAAATGATAGTTGATACACTCAAACAACATCTGCAGATATATATACTAATATAGTACATTCATCCATCATCTGTTGACATAAAATGTAAACTCTAACACCCATAATCTGCAAAAAAATGTTACACTTGTCACCTTTTGTTTATATGAATTTTAATTTCAACACTGAAAAGGAAAGGCCATTAACTCTCAAAGCTAGACTTTGGTGGGGTTGATATTACTTTGTAGTAGCTGGTTAAGCAGAGTGAAACTGAGATCATGTCAATTAGCATCATATTATTACTCTTATTTAAAAATTAGTTAATCTTTAAGATACTATTACGAGTAATTTTCATTTTTAAGACTGTTCATTCTGTCAAACCTGATATTTGTTAAACTAACATCTGTAAACAAATAAACTGCTGTTATTTAAGCAAAAGTTGACTTCAAAACTTTTATAGTATTGAGGAAAATGTGATACTTTTAATGCGTGAACAGCATTTAGCAATGTATATTATGTCTTTAATATTACTGTACTGAGAAACAATTTCGTGATTTGCTTTCTATATTTTGCTTGCAATTCTTCAATTTATGATCATGTCTGAAGAGAAAAAAACACAAATTACATGGAGTATTTATTTAACAATATAAATTTTGTGGAGCACAGATATATTAAATATTAATAATTACTCACTTTAGTTTACATTATCATTTCACTTATTTAAATTTTAATGCTAACAAGTTTCAAACATTAGTTACAACTAATTTAGTGAAAATTGATGATTTCTCTAGCTATATTCAGACTTTTTCCCAGTTTAATAAATGTTTGCACTAATAATGCTAATTATGATGAATTGAAACTTTTAATTGGTGGCAAATTCACAATTTGTAAAGAACAGAATTCACTGTCAGTGTCAAATTATGTAGATATATTTCCCGCCTGCCTACAGAAGCACCGATTGAATAAATGCACGTGAAACTGAATAACAGCTGTAGATCTTCATATTAGAAAGGAATATATATATTTTTTAAAATGGGGTGGGTAGGTGAATCGGGTATATAAATTTCGACTCACATTTAATTATAATCGACACCGAAAGTAAAATCCTCTCCCCCCCCCCCCAACAACATACAATAATTAAATTATAGGTACTGTCTTAAAGATTATATTTTAAAAAGCTGTAAAAATTATATAATAAAGTATAGTCATCAAACCTGCTGAATATTTAATGTATTTTTTAATAAAAAGTGAGGTTAATGATTTTTCTGTTTTGTTACAAAGTGACAATATCGCTACACGTGCACTTGTTTTGAGGCTCTTGGACGAAAGGGACGCTAGTTGTACAGTTCACCCAAAGTTATTAAGAGTTATTTATACTCCAACCGATTACATACAAATCATGTAAGGATACTTATATTTTAATATTACATTTGTAAACATAGAAGATTTTCATTTTACATTTTAATATGAATAACAGAGTCAAATGTGGAAAATAAACCTAATTAAGATTTTATCTAATATTGTAATAATGCATGTAGGCCTAATTATTACACGTAAAAGCGCTTTAACTTTAAGAAGCGTGTGTAGTATGGTTTTGTTTATTATTTTTCTTGTTAGCGGGTTGTAATATTCTAAAAAGTACTCATATTATATAGTTTTATATTATTATTTATTGCAATTGTTTAAAAAATTTCTTGCACTGTATGTATAGTGTAATGAATGTGTTTTAATTTCAAAATTGTATTTCTCTTGTAGTTTGGTGAATGTTTACTTTTGTGAAATTGTATAATTTCAAGTAGTAATGGTGATATTTTGTTGTTGTTGTAGTATGGTGATAGCTATTGGGTTTGAAGGCAGTGCCAACAAGCTTGGTATTGGAATTGTCAAGGATGGAATTGTATTGTCAAATCCGAGGCATACATACATTACGCCACCTGGACAAGGTAAGAAAATATTAATCATATTCCTTGAACTAGGACATATGTGTATGTATATACCGTCATGTGTGTATATGTGTATGTTTTTGTGTACAAAACACACACACACAAACACAGAGTTTTTATTATAAATTGATAAAATTTGGGAATGTACTTGGGGAAAAATTAGGGCTATGGCATATTCCTATTTATCTCAAATAAAAATCATCTATTTTGTCTGTCTCTTTATGTCATTCTCCAGATTTGTGTACTATAAAAAGGGTCTGATTTTAATAATAACTTTTTTTCAAAACATTTATCAACTTCAAGTTAGTAAGGTAAATATACAATTAGAGCATAGCGTATACTGAAAAAGTGAAATAAAATTAAAAAGGAAAAATTATATAAGATATTAAGCACAAAAATGTAATCTGTGTTGAAATTTTAAATTTATTCACATCACAATTGCTGAATCTTACAATTCTGAAACAAATAGTTTAATAAACACATTTAATTTTTATTCTTTTGTTTTCTTGAATGAGTTAGTAAAGAAATGGATGGGTGATCTTTGCTAATTAATATAATCTTGTCATCCTGCTAATGTTGATGCTTGTACAAAGTTTGTTAATGGACATTACATCAATTGCATATAGAATTTGCATATTGGATTTGATAGGTTTCCTTCCTAAGGATACAGCACAACATCACCGTGCTCATGTTCTTAGTGTCCTGCGGCAAGCACTGGATGAAGCCAAAATCAAGCCAGATGATATTGATGTCATTTGCTACACAAAAGGTATTTTAAAATATCTGTTTCCATTTAATGATTTATTAATAATTTGATACATTTTATTTAACTATTAATTAATTAATTATTGAGATTATTATTATCATATTTATAATTATCTCCTACAGAAAAGCATGTCTCTAGTGTGTGAATTATCAGTTATATTGTTATGAGTTTTTTTACTAGGTCCGGGCATGGGTGCCCCACTAGTGATGACAGCTTTGGTAGCTCGCACTGTGGCACAGTTGTGGCAGAAACCTATTGTTGCTGTGAACCACTGCATTGGCCGTATCCTTGAATGTTTTCAGATCATTTGTGCACCTCTGAATCTAGCTAAAAGTGGCAGCATTATTGTATCGTGTTATTTGTGGTGTTAAGTATGGAACCTTTCTGAAACATAACAGTGATCATTATTTTAATTCATAGTTAATGTCTATTTCAACATGAGTTGATTTTTTGTGGTCAGACATTGGCATTGGTATCAAAATCTGTTGTATGTTGTTATTTTACTATCACTGTGTAAGTGTGTGGCCACAAGTTATTTTATACAACTTTTCACCTTTAAGATGATTTCGCTGTCGTTACATCCTTGTATAAAAAAATTAATGGATAAATGATTCAATGTTCCACCAGTTCACACCATGCCACTTAGCTGCTTCCTTTAATGAAAATAATCTAAAAATTATTTACTTGCCAAAGCTTATTTGTTTTGCCTTAGTTCTTGTCACTTTCTCTTACTTATTTCTTGCATCAAAATGGTTGAGAAATGTTAAATGTAAAAGCATCATTTTTGCCATCAGTCCACTTCACCACATGTTGTCCTTTAGTTACTAGTATTTACTTGTACTGTAGAAATGTTCATTTGCAATGTCGCTACTCTGTACCCTCAGTTCATGCTGCCATCATTTACTTGCTTCTTTTACCAAAAGTAACTGAGAAATAATAATTTGCAAAGGTATTATGTTTCACTTTTACTAATTTCTCTCTTACTCCCCATCACTTTGGTAAATTACTTTTTGTCGTCATGCGGAAGTGCATGTAAGTAACTTCTTTCTTTAAAGAAATAATAAAATAATTTACCTCTTCTTACCTGTGATTGTATAATTTTTGCAATTTTTATTTTAATATTATTATATTTTTAAAAAAACTGAATCATATTCATACAGATTTATAGTAGGCAACTGTTGTAAACATAACATAAAGAAGCACATTGACAGTCTCAGAACATTTGAACAAAACTGAGCTAACATTAAAATAACATGTAAAATGAATGGTATAATAGTAATACTAATAGATTACTGGTTATGAATAATAATATCAATGCTAAGAATCACTTATAATGTAAATAGCATTGGTTTATAACCTTGATGGATGAATCAGCTATATTTTCACCTATTAAAATGTAGATATTGAAATGGGGCGCCTCATCACTGGTGCACAAAACCCAACAGTTCTGTACGTTAGTGGTGGCAACACACAGGTCAGTTTTTTAACTTTTAAATGCATGATAATGAAAAGGTAATTTAATTTGCTGAATTTTCATGTCATCATCCATTTTTCATATTTTTTATTACAGCATTTTCAGCTGACTCCTCTAAAAATAGTGTATGTAGAAATCATATTTATTGGACATACTTTTCCCTTGGAAGTGATCTAAATAATGTATGTAGAAATCATATTAATTGGACATACTTTTCCCTTGGAAGTGATCTAAATAATGTATGTAGAAATCATATTAATTGGACATACTTTTCCCTTGGAAGTGATCTGAATAGTGTATGTAGAAATCATATTTATTGGACATACTTTTCCCTTGGAAGTGATCTAAATAGTGTATGTAGAAATCATATTTATTGGACATACTTTTCCCTTGGAAGTGATGAAAATAGAAGTGTGTGTGTGTTATAGGTTATAGCATACTCTGAGCATCGATACAGAATATTTGGAGAAACCATCGACATTGCAGTTGGGAACTGCTTGGACAGATTTGCCAGAGTACTAAAGGCAAGTAAATTAATTATTTCCCTCATTACCAATAAGAGAGCGAAGTCATTTTGCTTAAAATATAATACTCAAAGAACAAAACTATTACTCATTACCAATAAGAGAGTGAAGTCATTTTGCTTAAAATATAATATTGAAAAAACAAAACTATTATTTATTACCAATAAGAGAGCGAAGTCATTTTGCTTAAAATATGTTGAAAAAACAAAACTATTATTTATTACCAATAAGAGAGTGAAGTAATTTTGCTTAAAATATAATATTGAAAAAACAAAACTATTATTTATTACCAATAAGAGAGCGAAGTCATTTTGCTTAAAATATGTTGAAAAAACAAAACTATTATTCATTACCAATAAGAGAGCGAAGTCATTTTGCTTAAAATATAATATCCATAGAACAAAGCTATTATTCATTACTAGTGGTAAATACAGAGTACAGGGTGGAGAAATATCCAAAGGTAAAATGAGTTGTCCTTTTTTGAATTTGACCAAAACAAGAAATAGCTTTATAAAGTTTGTTTTGAAGAGCAGTAATGTTTATTAACAATACATATCTTTATATAAGTAATGCTTATTAATAATACATATCTTTAATTTAAGTAATGTTTATTAATAATACACATCTTTAATTAAGTAATGTTTATTAACAATACATATCTTTATATAAGTAATGCTTATTAATAATACACATCTTTAATTATCTTTATTAACAAGAAATAACTTTGTTTTGAAGAGCAGTAATGTTAATTAATAATACATATCTTTATATAAGTAATGTTTATTAATAATACATATCTTTATAAAAGTAATATTAATTAACAATAGTGTCAATACATATCTATATATAAGTAATGCTTATATATAAGTATATGCTTATAAGTAATACCTATCTTTATATAAGTAATGTTTATTAACAAAACAATTTTAAAAATGAATACTAAGTTTCAGTACAAAAATCTTCAATAATGAGATTATAGATAATTATCCTACACAGTCCAGAGTATTTAGAACTTTTATTTTACCTTATTTCAGCTTTCAAATGATCCAAGTCCTGGATATAATATTGAACAACTGGCCAAGAAGTAAGGCTGTTTTAATTTATTTTAATTATTTAAAAATGAATGTATTTATTTGTTTTCTTTATAGTTTGTTTAATCAAAGTTTCCTCAAATTAACAACAGAAGTTACTGTTTTGAAATATTTGTGTCTCAAGCAGTTATATGTAATTTATTTTTCTTCTAGCAAGATTCTTCTGCTGTCTCTTAGAATTGATTTTTTTTTTTAATCAAAGTGCTTTTGTGACATATTAAATCATTTAAAGAAATGCCATAAGTACAATAAAGAAAACAATCAAAATATATTAAAATACTTTTATTCTTAATTTTTTTCACCTACTCTTACTAACTGAGAAGTTTAAAAAGTTTTATTGAATGGTGAAATGGACGGGCTTTTAAATCAATACACATTTTAGTAAAATCCTTAATTTATTGTAATTTATTTTGAGCTAAATAAGGACAAACAGACAAAACTAGAAGCACATCAGCTTGTTTTTAATTTTATATTCTCTAGTGGTAACAAGTTTTTGGAGTTACCTTATGCAGTGAAAGGAATGGATGTATCATTTTCTGGTCTTCTTTCTTTTATTGAGGTATCTGATTTTTTGTATTTATATAGCTTTTAAAGTCCTCCTTATAGAAAGTTATACTTTTTAAAATCTTTCTTTGGGTTTAATTTGAGACAGTAGAATCTTAGTTTTAAAATTAATGTTCATTGATTTTGCTTTTCATTTGATTTAAATTTATAGATGTCATCACATTTTGTTGAATTATTGTCACTTCTATGATACCACGATTTATGATTGCTAGAACAATTTCAGAAAACATTTAGTCTTTTCATTTCTTGTGCTGTTGAATTATTTTTTAAATGATTAAAATCACTAAATTTATATTTATCCAAATAAATCAGTAGAATTAAGTTATGGCTATACATAAAACTGGCACTATATCTGTCAGATGTTTAATATAGATACTAGGGCTATTAGATGTTTAATACTGACACTGTGGCCATTCAATGCTTAATATGATTGCTATAAGATGTTTAATATTGACACAATGACTTAGGTGTTCAGTACTGTCACTGTGGCTATTAGATGTTTAATACTGACACTATGACTGTTAGATGTTTAATACTGACATTATGACTGTTAGATGTTTATTACTGACATTATGACTGTTAGATGTGTTTAATACTGACACTATGACTTAGGTGTTCAGTACTGTCACTGTGGCTATTAGATGTTTAATGCTGACACTATGACTGTTAAAGTGTTAGATGCTTAATACTGACACTATGACTTAGGTGTTCAGTACTGTCACTGTGGCTATTAGATGTTTAATACTGTCACTATGACTATTAGATGTTTAATACTTACACTATGTCTATGTTTATTAATTAAATTATGGCTGTTTGTTTACATACTTACACTATAGCTGTTTAAAAATATTTACAATTGTGGTTGTTAGATGTTCAATACATAGCTAGTGGCTAATAGATCTTTAATACTTTATGGCTATTGGATGTTTGTTTAATACCTTATGGCTAATAGTAATAGATTTCATCACTTACAACTATAATTATTAAGACTTTAAACTGTGGTTATTAAATGTTTATTACTTTATGGCTATTGGATGTTTGTTTAATACTTACTCTATGGCTATTACTTATTAGATTTCATCACTTATAACTATAATTATTAGGACTTTAAACTGTGGTTATTAAATGTTTAATACTTTATGGCTATTGGATGTTTGTTTAATACTTTATGGCTATTAGATTTCATCACTTACAACTACAATTATTAGATGTTTAAGACTTAAAACTGTGGTTATTAAATGTTTAATACTTACACTACAGATGTTGAGACAACCATGGCCATGATGTTTAAAACATACACTATAGCTGTTTAATACTTACACTGCAATGGTTAAAAATGTTTAATACAGTACCCTGTACTGTTTGATATTTACACTGTAGCTATGAGATGTTTAATACTTACACTGTAGCTGTTGGACCATTTAATACACTGTTGTTTTATGTTAAGACAACCATAGCTGTGATGTTTAATAATTACACTGTAGCTATTAGATATTTAATAATTATACTTTAAAAAAAATCTGAGTTGTTTTTAATAAGTTGAAATGTGTTATAACTTATATGGGAGGTTTGGAGAAGGGCTGTAATTGCAAATTAAAAAAAGAAAATGTATTTTCCAAATTGTTTGGAAGGAAAAAGCACCTACACTGATTGCCAAAGGTGAATATACACCAGAAGATTTATGTTTTTCACTACAAGAGACAGTATTCGCAATGCTAATTGAGATTACAGGTAACTCTTCTTTTTTTAAAAACAACAATTAAATATAAAACTTAGATGCTTACTTTTAAAAAAAAAAGATCAATATGAGACAATTATTTTGTTGTTGTTATATTTGTTTAATTTATTATTCTGATTTTATAAAGTGCAACTGCCCCCCATAAAATTATAGATTTTGGTCAAATAGGTTTGGTTGTTTAGTCTAAAATAGAGATGAAGTTAATGTATGGTGCTGAGATTAAGATAGCTCATTTTTAAAGTAATTTATCTTTCCCCCTCGTCAATTTATAAAACTATCGTTAACTGTAGGAGACCATCAGCCAGGCACAAGGAAAAGCAAAACATTCCCTTCATTTTTGCTTGAAAGTAATATTTACTGAACTTCATTGTGTCTTGGCACTTTGGAGATTAAAACTCATGTTTATCTTACCTCCGTTACTAAGTGCTAAGTGTCGCAGCACTATGCCATCCTAGTTTGCATACCTCCCTCCCAAAAGTACTGCTGTTGATCTTTCTCTCAGAATAGGTGATATTTTACAATTTGCCATGGAAGTTGATTTATGAGTAGAGTTTGTGTAACTGTCTGTTTTTACCAGTTTACATGCATAAAGCTGTCATTGTTTACCTAGAGCATTCTCTTTGAAAAAATAAGAGTAGCAAAGAAACTGATACCATATATTTTTAGAAGTGTATGCAATGTCAATATGTGTCAGCTGTTTCTGAATATAATTGTCTCTGAGTGAGAGATTGTATATTTGTGTGTTGTGTATGTATAAGAACATTTAAAAAGTATCATTCTGCAGTAATTTGAGGGTAAAGTTATTATTTTTATTGATAGTCTTTTCTAGGATTCCATTAGATGTTAATCCACCTTAAGTTTTACATCTTTTGACACACAATTAGCATTGTTTCCAGGGTACATATCATGTCTAAATAAGGACTTTAGAATATTTTGTAAGTACCTTTAAACAATAACATAAAATTTTCAGTTGAAGGGAATTTACAAATGATGAGTTTAATTTTAGCAATAGATTGTTCAAACAATTAGAACAGACTTTTTCATTTTATGCACTAGACTACAATTTAAAATCTGGCAAAAATTATGTAAACTGGTTATAAATGCTTTACAAAATCAGCTCAGATTTCTGATATAAATAACTAATAGCAGAGGTAATATTTTACACATACAGAATGTAATAGAAATGAAAGTGTATACAGTGGTTACATTTTATCATTGACTTTTCAGAAAGAGCTATGGCCCACTGTGGCTCAGAAGAAGTGTTGATAGTTGGCGGTGTTGGATGTAAGTACGTTTGTTTTGTTTCTTTTTCTGAATAACAAATGAGTATGGAAGATTGCTAATGAATAAGTCACATTTCACAGTTCAATTCATAATCCATCTTTTTGCCCTTAAGTGATGGAATTTGTTGTAAATGAATATACTTTTTAATAAATTTGTGAGTGACTGTGTAACAGGTAACAAACGACTACAGGATATGATGGAAGTGATGGCACAAGAAAGAGGAGCTAAACTATTTGCTACAGATGAAAGGTAGGTACTAAATTGTTTAATATTCACTACAGACAAAAGGTAGGTACTAAATTGTTTAATATTCACTACAGACAAAAGGTAGGTACTAAATTGTTTAATATTCACTACAGATGAAAGATAGGTAATAAAGTGTTCACAATGGATGAAAGGTAGCTGCTAAACTGTTCACAACAAATGAAAGGTAGCTGCTAAACTGTTTGCTACAAATAAAAAGTAGCTATTAAACTGTTCACAATAAATGAAAGGTAGTTGCTAAACTGTTTGCTACAAATAAACAGTAGCTATTAAACTGTTCACAATAAATGAAAGATAGTTGCTAAACTGTTTGCTACAAATAAACAGTAGCTATTAAACTGTTCACAACAAATGAAAGGTAGCTGCTAAACTGTTTGCTACAAATAAACAGTAGCTATTAAGCTGAAAGGAAGCTACTAAACTGTTTTCTATAGATGAAAGTTACCAATTAACTATTTGCTACAAACAGTAGCTATTGAACTATTTGGTACAGTTGAAGGGTAGCTACTAAATTGTTTGCTACAGATGAACAGTAGCTATTAAACTGTTTTCTACAGATGAAAGATAGTCACTAAACTGCTACCCACAAGAGGTAGGAACTAAACCCTTTATATAAGAAGTACCAGTTGAATTCTTCACTACAGATGAAAGGTAGGGCTAAACACTGTTCTCTGCATTTGAAAGGTAGGGGTTAAATATTGTTCTCTGCATTTGAAAGGTAGGGGTTAAACCAGGGGTATGCAACAGGTGGCCCACGGCGTTTTTATTCATAACTCAATACACTAGTTGTAATTAGATTATGCATTTTTGACGGTGACTGGCTCTGATTGTTGTTCCTTTGTTTGAAAATGGCCCACCAATGAAAAATGTTGCACAATCCTGATCTAAACACTGTTCTCTGCATTTGCAAGATAGGTGCTAAACTGTCACTACAGATGAGAGGTGAACAATAATGGTATGGTTTTTAATATTTAACATGGTTGTGTTGATTAAAACTGAACTTTTTCTATTGAATGTTTTTTATACTGCAAGTACAATGATAATAAACTCACACTGAGCAAGCTTTTATAAAATTAAGAACAATTCATAGATTAGAAAATATTCCTTGAATAAGTCTTAGTGATAGAAATTATATAAAATTAAACAGTTTATTTTTTTAAAAATAGCTTGTACTTGAGAAGAAACAAAAGCATATTTTCACAATGTATGTGATAGCATAGTTCTCTCCCCACAAAAAAGCCTTTGTTTCTTCATTTCACATTTGGATTTCATTGTTTTCAAATTAAACAAACAAGAAATCTTTAAAATAATTTTACAGATTCTGCATTGACAATGGTGCCATGATTGCTCACGCTGGCTGGGAGATGTTCAGAGCAGGAATAACAACAGATGTTAAGGATACTATCTGTACACAGAGGTTTGGCTGCTTTATGTTTGACATGATAAGAGTAATATGATGGCAAATATTTTTAATTTGGACAAAATAAAATCATTTGGTAAGGGATAGAAGCGTTACACAAGTGCTTTTCGATGATAATTTAAAAAAACCTGAATTCATTTACAATAGTTTTTAAATGAATTAAATTACAGCTTGAATTTTCAAATCATAACCTCCAAAATAAATCCTACAACAATTATGTAATTTGTTTGTTCTAAAGAATTCAATTTCTGATGGTTTAAATATTTTTTCTTTTCAGATTTCGAACAGATGAAGTGGAAGTTACATGGAGGAGATGATATTTGCAGCTAGATTGAGCTTGTCACTCCATATCAGCTAGAGTATTAAAAGGATTTCTTAATGAGCAAGCTTGTTACTCCATATCATCAGCTAGACTGCTAGAGTTTTTAAAAGGATTTCTTAATGAGCAAGGCTTGTCAGTTAGAATATTTAAAGGACTTCTTAATGAGTGAAACTTGTCAGTTAATGAAAATGGCTAGAGTGTTAAAAGGATTTCTTGAAAGTTAAGCTTGTCCTTGCAAATCTCTAGACTTTTAAAAGAAATTCTTTATAAATGATGCTTATCAGTCCATGCAAACAACAATAAGGATTACATTACGAGTGATGCTTGTCCATTGTACAAGCACCTAGAATGTTAAAATTGATTTTTTGGGTGAGTGATAGTTGTTTACAAGCGACACTTGTTTGCATACAAGCACCTAGAATGTTAAAAAATTATTTTTTTCATGAGTGATAGTTCTGTACAAGCGACATTTGTCCTTCATACAAGCACCTAGAATGTAAAATTATATTTTCATGCAATATTTCTTTACAAGTGAAGCTTGTCCATCATACCTAGAATGTTAAAATGATTCCTTCACGAGTGATATTTCTTTTGGAGTGAAGCTTGTCAGTTACGCCTATGACTATCACAAGGATTTCTTTATGAATGATATGATGCTTGTCATTTCACACAAACAGGCAGACTTAACTTTGAATACCAAATTAAAAATAGAGCTCCCAGAAAGTATTGCTGAAATTGTAACAATGTCTTCTCACACATTCATCTTCATCAATGCCCATTCTCTCTGTCTATTGGGTGGCGAAGGAAATACGGTCCTGTTTTTACTTTTCAGTGAAAGATGGCTAGCTTCAGGCTTTGTTGCAAAGCTCACAGGAAATATAGTCCTGTTTTCACTTTTCACACTGAAAGATGGCTGGCTTCAGGCTTTGTTGCAAAGCTCACAGGAATGTTCAGTTTGAAGACAGTGATTTCAGGATTTTAATAAAATCTGAAGGAAGTATACTATAATAAAAATTAATTTTACATCTAATTTTTTTCCTTTATGCCAATGTTCATAACTCTTAAAAAATTTGCAAAAAAAGTTATTTTATGAACAGTCAACTTTTATTAATTATATCATTTTGGGGTTTGGGTTTGGTAGCAAGAAAAACTTAGATTAAAAAGGAAAATGCTTTGTGGATTCAGAGGTAATGAGAATTGCAGCACATCACGAATGCAGAATCTACATTATTAAATTTATTTAAAAAAAGAAAATGTTTACTATCATGAACTTTGCTGATAAAATCCTTAGATTGGCATCCTTTGCTGTTCATTTCATTATCAGGCTTCTGAAGTGACTTCATTTGCAATGTAAGTGTATTTATATAGTTATTGATTGAACTTTAATAATTGCATTTTCTTTAAATTTATTTTATATATATATATATTAGTTCTGAAGTTGTATAATAATGCATTTTATTGGCAATTGGAAATCTTGCTGTTGAAGTTAATGATTATAATTGTAGAGAATGATTCAGTACTATTCTACAAGCATTTGTTTGTGCAAATGTTATTTTTGTACTGCTGTTATCTTTGAGAGACTTGGGATATCACCAATGTGTCAATAATACTTTATTCACATAAAAGTTTTAAACAATGCTTTCTTCTTCTTATAAATAATTTGGTAGCATCTCATCTATCAATGCATATAAAAACTGTAACACGGTTGTGGAAATATCACACCTTTCTATCCCACAAATTCAAAAACACATTTGTTATTAAACATTTATATAATTGTACGTATCATGGTTTAATCTGAGGTGTGTAATTGTACTGATAGCAATAGTTTCATCTTGCTCCATATATGTGTATTTTTATTGAATCTGTTGACACATTGGAACATCTGCTACACTTCAGTAAACATCCTCAAAACAGCATAGCTTATTTTCCTTGATAGACTTTCAGTCAGAATGATTTAATTTTGCTGGCAAATCTTGACCAGTTATTGATTTGTATTCCTTGACTAACTTTCATCAGTATGAATGATTTAATAAAACTGGCTAATCTTGACCAGTCACTGATTTGTATTCCTTGACTAACTTTCATCAGTCATTATGATTTAATATCCCTGGCAAATCTTAACCAGTCAGTGATTTGTATTCCTTGACTAACTTTCATCAGTATGAATGATTTAATATCCCTGGATAATCTTGACCAGTCATTGATTTGTATTCCCTGACTAACTTTCATCAGTATGAATGATTTAATATTCCTGGCTAACCTTGACCAGTCATTGATTTGTATTCCTTGACTAGCTTTCATCAGTATGAATGATTTAATATTCCTGGCTAACCATAACCAGTCATTGATTTGTATTCCTTGACTAACTTTCATCAGTCAGAGTGATTTGCTGGGTAACCTTGACCAGTCACTGATTTGCATTCCTTCAAAAACTTTCATCAGTCAGAGTGATTTAATATCCCTGGCTAATCTTGACCAGTCACTGATTTGTTTTTATTAACTAACCTTCAGCAGTCTCATACAGAGTAATTTTATTATTTTCTAGGTAACAGAAGGGTTTGACAGGTTCAACTGTACAAAACATTGCAAACTCAAAATAAAACTTTCTATCTACCACTGATTTAATAATTTAAACAATTAGTTAAGATGTTCCTCTTTATTTATTATTATGTGTTTTGATTTCTGAGTGAAAATTGTGAATATAAAGAATTTTGAAACCTTGATTTCATTGGCAAAAAAAGTGTAAGAAATAAGTTTTGCACAAGGACTCTCTCTAGGCGACACAAAGGTTGTGCACTTTCACCAGTGCATACTTCAAATAAAACCAACATAACATTTATGATGTTAATATGTATTTTATTGCACACTCATGCAGGCACATTCATTATCAAGCAAAAAAATTTGAAAGCCCTTGCAAAACTTGCCTGGGAATATAAATCCCATGTAATGGAGTCAAGGCAAATTATACTTGACCTCCTAACCCGCATTCATTCTGTATCGTTATGTTTAGCTTTTCGTAACCGATATTTTGGATACCTGTTTTCACGAAAGTGATGTAATCACCACGCTCTGATGCCTAGACTGTATTCTCAGGGGAAGAGAACTCACTCCTATTATGTAATATTTTGATCAATAGCCGATAGTAGGTCATGTCCAAGCTCGAAGCGTGATTGATAGATTTCCCGCCATAAATTCATATGCATCTTTATATACCGCGCCCAACTCGCCATTCACAAGGCAAAGACGAAGCCAGGTACACTTGTCAAGGCATTGCAATTATTCCATGAATCAGCCAGGCCTGTTGTGCTAAAGTATCGCTGTATAGCAAGGTAAAACACATCATTTTCTTGAAATATTGCTTTGTATTTTATTATCATTGTGTGAATTTGCGTATCTATCATTGTTGAAATTGTATTTTACTGCAATCTTCTCCAAACACGAGGCTTGACGACAGAGTGGCTAAACTGGAAATATTTGCACTTCTAAATTGATTGTTGAATTGTGGAACAATATTTTATAAAGCTAAATTAACTGAAATATAATCACGGAACGTTTGTGCACATTCATATGATTTTTATGTAAACAATTTTGATTCACGTGCGTGAGTAATGCTTGTTCGTGGATTTTAAATTGTAATAATTCTTCTCATATGTATTTTCATTGTAAAATATAAATGTTTTCTTGGAAATGATTTAAATCTCTTGCATATATTATGTTGCATTTTTAATTGTAACACACATAAGCATGACTTAAATTGTATCTTTATCATTGTATTTAAATATTGATGTAAAGATACTGTCGATGAAATAGGCTATGCTATTGTCTATGCAATGTGTATGGATAGCGAATCTATAGGAATTGTCGTTCATGGGGATTATTATAATTTCAGAGCAGGTTGTATTTTGGTTAACCTGGGGTTTCTTGATTTCCCTGACCTTACTGGATATTTTTTCCTGGTTCTTCTGAGTTCTCGGATCGTCGACTTATCCTTGAACTGAGTGTGTCTATGTATGAAGATCTGGACACGGATCTTACAACCACAGGTTGGGGATTGATGATTGACGTTTACATGACTGTTGCCGAATCAGTGTATCCAACTACGCAACCGTTTGTGATGTGCGAGCGCAGCCGTACTTGCTGAAGGATGATCAGCTAAGTGGTCTAAGAAAATTGGAACTTTTAATTGACTTTTGTAATCTGTACATGAGTTAGGCATAGATAGTCTTAGAAACCTCATATCGAACGTAATATCTTGTTATTCGTTAAAGTTTTATTAAATCTTTTTTTATTGCTATTCAATTACAGTAGTTGACTAATTATTGCGAGAAAGACCAAATAGGACTGGGTGGGGGGTAGAGTCAAGAATGAGATGACTGAATGCATAATTATTTGTAATTGTATAACGTTTCCCAGTTCGTGCTTTATTACACAAGTTTGCCTGTCTATAAATTTGTTGGCTGAAACTACGAACATTAAATTTAGTTTGACTGAAGGGTGAATTTGGGCAACCAGTCTGTTGTCAGAGTAGGTGAGCGTAGAAATTAATTAACCTAAAAGCCTCATTTTGAAACAGGGTCTATAAATAAATACTGGAACGTAACTGACTGCTTGTTAAAGAGAAAGTTTAACTTAAAGTTTATCATTATTTTGTTTTAGCAACATTATATTTAGTTGATTTTTTGTGTTAGGGAAAACTGCAAATTATTTACGCTGATGGTAAGAGCACTTGTCACGAATTAAAAAGTACTAAATCTGATGCAGATGAATGTGCAACACTACACAATGCTTCACAAAGTTGGTACCTGACCACTTGCTAACAACATAAATCTTTAAAAAGATTAATAAGTTTCTGCAAGATTTTGACATTCGGGCACAAAATAACCAAAACACAAGACAAACATGAATTACACAAAAACAATTTCTTCAAAATTAAAAAAAAAATTCTTAGAGTATTTGATAAAAGTGTGCTCATAGCCAAAGCTTGGCTTTCCAGTGTTATGTCAATAAAATTTAGCATGTACTATTTTCTTTTTTTTTCTCAAATCAGGTGCTACAAGGTATATATATATTCCAAACAAAATAACTGACATAATATGGTATATATATTTTCCTAACAAAATCACTGAGGCAAAATAATTGATATAACATTCATAGATATACAAGTGAATTTTGAAAGAAAGTTCAATTTGTAAACATATATTATTTTTCACTCTTTTCATTTTGTAAACTTTAAAAAACTTTCAATGTGAAAGAGATATGGAATATTATATGTAAAATAACTCAACAATGATATACCCTGCAAATCGCACAGTCTCTGTTCACATTCAGGTAACCTGCTTGGTTAACACACACATAAAACTGTTAAAAAAACAAAAACTTAAACCCTAATTGATTTTACTTTGTGGTGAGTTTTATTTGTATTGTTTATTCTTTCACCCAAACTCATAAGTCTGGTTGTAGATGCTGCTTGCTGAGCACAATTTTTTCTCCTGGCTTGAAAGCTGGCATGCCCATATATGGACAGCTAGCGCAGCGAAAGGCATCACCCAGGTAGCACTGTAAAAAAAAAAAATGCCATAAAAGCATTAGTGTACCAAATATAAATGGTATTTCTTTTATTTCATGAAAGTCTATATTTTTAACACTTTACCAGTCAATAAAAAGAAAAAGAAAAAAAAAACAATTATCAATGAGTGTATGCTTGTATGCACTAAAGTGAGCATGAGATGGGAGAGATGAATTTACTGTTTTCTCAGTTAACCTCAGTTCCTCTCATACTGTGAGCAAGTCACTGTGTTGAGCACAATTCTAGTATTTTCAATTGTAATTTTGACTTTACATGATTTTTGCCTTACATGCTGACTTATGAAATGGATTCCCCTATGTAAAAAGAGGTTCCACTGTACTTATAAAGATGAACTGCCAAGCAGACCCATTTAATGCCACCCTCTTCCTCCAAATTAAAATATCAAGCGATTAATGATGATAATGTGAAGTATTACAAAATTAAGAGTTTATTCTCCATATTTATTTTTATGGGTATTCTGAGTACGATCATAACAACAGAAATGAGATGTTAATATTATGTTCATTTGTTTTGTTTTTCCTGGCGTTTTTTTTCTCTCTAAGAAATGTGGCTAAGGTATATGTTGTTTTGAGTTAAGATATGAGCAGTTCTCAAATGTTTTGTATTTCAGAATCGGTTCTAAAATTTCTCTTTTTTACCCTTCTTTTTAAATTCAAACCAATGCAATAATAAAAATATTCTTTTTCTCTACTTACATTTCCACATGCAGATGTTGGCTGCATTTTTGGCTTAGAGGATTTTTCTTCTGCTAACTCATCTGCTAGTCCACATGTGCAATTTTTACATGCTTTGCGCTTTTTTAGACCATCACCACAGTTTGCTGTATTAGTATAATATAAAGAGAAATATGGCTATACAAATTATAAATGAAAAACATCACCACAGTTTGCTGTATTAGTATCAAATAAAGAGAAATATGGCAATACAAATTACAAATGAAAAAACATTTATTATACTTAAATATTACATCAGAACACTTAGACAATGGCCTGAGATGTTGAAGAATATTACATCTTTGATTTCACAAGAACTATTCCCCAAATACTCTCATATGTAATTATAAACCCTTGACTGTACAAGAAATGTAAAGGACAGAGGTCATCACAGAAATTATACTTATTTATTGTTAAAAATAAAAAGACTAAATTTGAAAAATAAAAAATACCTCTTAAAGATGATGGATCTGGCTTTTTCAAATCATCTTCATCTAGCAATGCATTTTCATCAATTAGCTCTACATCTTCATCAACAAGGTCACTGGCAGACAAACTCCATACATTGGCCACATCTGTTGATATTAAACATGAAAAGCAAATGAAGCTACTTTATATGCTACTTTCAGGCTGTGAAAGCCACAAATATTCAAGGGATAAAGAATAAAAATGATATATTAAACAATATGTTTCAGTAGCTTATGCTGACAAATTGCTATTAAAACCAATAAAAATATACAAAAGTTATTATCAAAGAACAAGCAGTATTAGTCCTGTCTTGATCATCCAAAATTCTGGTTTAAACTCCAAGGCAAATAAGCAGAACTGCTCAGTGCTGAGAATGTAAATTTAGATCTATTGAACTAATAACTTATTAATCAACTGGATCAATGAAGGATCTTGCATTCATCAAAAAGATTTGGTAGTTCTTAGGAAGTGGTTGTTTTAGTCAAAGTTTGTAAAGATATTTATGATGGATCATGTACATAATACAGCGTTCTACAGAATCACATCATAGCTATAACTACAAAATTGTACCCATTAAAAACTTTAGGTAAATACATGATATAAATTCTTACTGATAGATTTTAAAGTTCTTTAACAATGAATGCACTGATTGACAGTGTTGGTTCACTGACTTTACATGCACATAGTGGATCAGTAACCCATTTAAAACATTTAGGTCTACACATGTTACAAACTCTTACTGACAAAGCCCATCAACAACAAGAGATCCAACATTGAACCAATATGAACATGCAAAGCCAGCTAACCAATATTATTAATAATATTGGTTAGCTGGCTTTGCATGTTCATATTGGATCAGTGATCTTTTAAAAACATTAGGTCCATGTGTTACAAACTCTACCGGTAAATTCCTTCAATAACAAAAGTAGCACTGATTATCAGTGTGGGTTTATTGGTTTTATATGTATATAATTTGGTAAGTATTATTCATCAGTTTGTAATCCAAGGTAATTTTGGTCTTACTTAGCTTGAAAAAGTGAGATTTAAGCATGTATTGATTTTAATTTATCTATCTATCATCCCTTAGTCTTGTCTATCTGTCTGTCCGTCCCTTAGTCTTGCCGATCTTTGGGGCATCATTGATGACCTGATAACCAGCTCCCACCATTCCATTCTGTTCTCTGATAATCTTACTGTAGCGCTCAGCTTCAGTCTTGTCCACTCTGAGATGTTACCCTCCAATCTTTTCCTCTATCTTCCTCTCCTTCGCCCTCCTTGCACAGTACCATGCATGATTGCCCTGTTGATCGTGTGACATGCCCATACCATTTCATTTTGCGTTTTTTCACAATGGCCAATAACTCTTCATAGGGCCCAATAGCTTGTCTAATTCTGTTTCTCATTTCATCATTCGTGACATGATCTCTATAAGAAATGCCAAGCAACCTTCAAAAGCATCTCATTTCAGTAGCCTGTATCTTCCTTTCGAGATCCGAGTGATATGCAAACGCCACTTAGTTAATGAAAATAATTATTATTAATACTTAATCTTTCATAACCAATTTCAAGTGATGAGAATATAAATTTTATTTTATTAATTATCCTCCAACAGACACCACTTGTCCCTCACTTGAAAATATTTTGGCGCGGTAAACATTTTCTCTATTCCACAACATAAAACAACTTGTACAGTCACATAAGGTTTCTGTGAGTGGAAAACTTCTTACCATTGGAGAAGACAAGTCAGTCTTTTAATCTATATTTAGCGAGCCCCCCTCCTACATTTATTCTCCAATATAAGATTATCAATATGCATAAGAAGGTCAATAAATTTATTAAAAGAAAAATCAAATATACATAAAACAAAATACAATGAAATATACAATTAAACAAAATATTCCACAAACCCACATTCGGATAACTTATTTATATTCAGATCTTGTAATATATTTGTATTCTAAATCTCACCTGGAGCTTTTTGTGCTAAAGAAAGTTTAAGCTGTGAGGATGATCCAACTTCATAGTTTGGTTTACAAGCATGTGCTGTGTAAGAAGTCAAACCATCGATTTTATGATTTGTAGCAACAGGTGTTGGCTTTATTTAAAGATAGAAAAAGATAACACACTGAAATCAATTTTTACTGTTAGCACTGTCAGTATAATTTATTTAATAAACAATCATACTCTAAGTATTATAACTAATAATAAATATTACCAGCACAAAAATAGTGAAAACAGTAGAGAGATATACAAAAAATTAAAATTATGTTCTAAGTTTGTATTAGGAGTGTTAAATTATAATATTAAACAATGTGAATGATTTCACAATCCATGATATGAAATTATAAGTAATATTTTAAATTATTAACTGTTGTTGTATATTCAGTAAATTATACTTAAAATATTTCTGGATAGGTTAAAATGAAAATGTGGCTACTGTATGACCATAAATTTATTTTGAGGAAACTGACAATACTCGCCTCTATTAACTTCTACAAATCACCAGTGTTTACCTTTCTAATTTCGACCATCCTACAATGCTCGACTTGCTAATGATCAGAAACGGATATTACTCGCCTCTATTAACTTCTACAAATCACCAGTGTTTACCTTTCTAATTTCGACTATCCTACAATGCTCGACTTGCTAATGATCAGAAACGGATATTACTCGCCTCTATTAACTTCTACAAATCACCAGTGTTTACCTTTCTAATTTCGACCATCCTACAATGCTCGACTTGCTAATGATCAGAAACTGATATTACTCGCCTCTATTAACTTCTACAAATCACCAGTGTTTACCTTTCTAATTTCGACCAACCTACATTACTCGACTTGCTAATGATCAGAAACTGATATTACTTGCCTCTATTAACTTCTACAAATCACCAATGTTTACCTTTCTAATTTCGACCAACCTACATTGCTCAACTTGCTAATGATCAGAAACTGATATTACTTGCCTCTATTAACTTCTACAAATCACCAATGTTTACCTTTCTAATTTCGACCAACCTACATTGCTCAACTTGCTAATGATCAGAAACTGATATTACTTGCCTCTATTAACTTCTAGAAATCAAAAGAGCTCACCTTGCTGACTTAGACACTTAAGTTCACTTCTACCAATAAACAATAATAGACTACTGATAGTGTGACACTTCACTAATGTTTTAAACTGAAAGTACTTATCTCTGTTATAGTGCTTGTAACACTAACTTCTACAAATCAATAGTACTTACCTTGCTAAATCAACAGTATGATTTTGCTAATTTCTTTAAAAAGTCAGTACTCACCTGGCTAACTTCTATAAATCCAGAAAGTTTTAAAAGAGATGCCAGTTTGGTGCTGGGCACTACGGATGCACCATCAGAAGTGTCAGCTACATATTCCTGGATGTAAATATGTCCCTTTGGTTTCAGAATTCTGCACACTTCTCCAAGCAGTCCCGCATCATGCCTGGTTTCAGCTGGGTTAATGAACCCAGAAATAGCAATGTCAAATGAAGAGTCTGCATGGGAAGCTATAACAACAACAAAAACCATTAAAAAATACAAACAATGAGCACAATACATTAAATGAAAAAAAATTGAATTACTTGAATCTTAAAACAAAATGTTGCATGTATGTTTGTTTATATCTTGAAGTATTTTATATATAACTAGCATGTATAAAACTGATTTCTAAAGATCATAAAATGAAATGTTTTACAATTACCTCTTTTTCATCTGTTTGGATTTTTTATGAAATGACTAATTTCTACTAATACAGTTTCTATTCAAATCATTTAACATTTTATAAAAATATTTTTGTGAATAATTTATTCTCTGACTATTAATACAGTTTCTATTCAAATTATTTAGCACTTTAAAAGTATTTTCTGTCTGAATATTTTGTTTACTGATTAATTTCTATACAGTTTCCATTTAACTGTAACCCGTTTGCAGTCATACATCTGTAAACATGCAAGAGATCTAAACATTCTACATTTGCATGGCTGTATATATGCAATGTGCATGCATGCTTATTGTTACTAATGTGTCATTCAAAACAAACCAATCAGTGTGAAGCAAAAAGGTGTTTCACTTAGCAGATGATTTGTATTAATTCTATCATTGGATAGCTGTAGTTAGATTGCTCATGTGATAGAAAGACCACATTTTGTACACTGCTTTGTCTTTCTCCTCAGCAGCCACTGTGTCTTGTGCTGTAAAGGAATTTTTGCAAGTCATGGCTTTAAGTCAGAATGCTTTTGCTTTTATTGATAGACTTTGTCAATCCACACATTATGATTTAGCTGATGATTCCTAGAAAATAGTGTGTAATGTTGTCAGTTGGCCAACATAGCGTGATATGGCAGCTCATACTGAAAAAACCCCAAATGTTTCTTTACTTCATTTCATGTGTAAACTTTCATGGAATTGTTAAATAAGATGTACTGTTGACTCCTGTGCTAATTCTAATTTGTTGTAAACAATTATAAATCTTCATATTGCATCTCCACTCTTATTTGCTATGGGCTGGCCCTTTTTGTGCCATGACTTGCAGCAAGTGCTATAATTAAAATTTATATATTTCAAAATTATATATGTATATAATTCAAACAAACAAATTTTCTAACAAATAAATTTCAGTGATTTTACTTCATCACTCCTATTTTTGTCATGTATATTTAACAAATACTTTTACTTGAACTGTAAAAAAAAATATAAATTTGGACTATATTCAACTTGAGGAAATAATTTTTATTTAGAAAATATCGTTAAGACTGAAAATTATGCAGAATAAATAGTACTTCTGCATCTAATCAACAATGGACTTGTATTTGTTTATTAAAAAGTTTCTTTTGTACAACATACTGTGACAGTATGGTCATTTCTTCACGTGGAGTTTCTGAAGACAAAATATCTGTGTAATAATCAACAATGGCAGACTTCAATTTGCTTTGCTAAAAAGAATTCTCGTGAACATTGTTTTTATGAGAGTGTAATGACTTTTTCAGCTTGTTTCTGGGGAGGGGTGAATCAATTTTCATTGACAGGTAAAGGAACTTTTTATTATAAATTTAGTTTTGAATTTTAAATAATACTTTAAAAATTCTTTAGTATGTTTAGCATAGGTACCAATTTTGAAGTCTGTTTCGGTATACATGTATTTTGAAGCTTTCATCAGATACATCTTGGATGCTCTAGCCATTGAATATTTTTGGTGGTTGTTTGCTTGATGCTCTGTCTCAAACAGAGGCACATCTTGGGTGCTGTAGCTATTGAATGCCTGGTGGTTACTTGCTTTATGTTCTGTCTCAAATTTTTATGGGTGAAATCTCCGATAAGGTGACACCCTGGATAGTTATCCAAAATACTGTTGAAATACCCCAAATCACTTAGACTCTATAAAATTTATTATTTGGGGGTGTAAGGTTAAATTTACCATCAAAAATTCAACACTTTGAGAAAACTTTCTGAGAATCATAATTAAAGATCAAGAAAAAGTAAGAGAACTTTTTATTATATATTTATTTTTGAAATTTAAATAATTTAAAAATAATACTTATGTTTAGGTGGATAGAAATTTAAATTTTTAAAATCCATTTATAATTACAGCCGCTTTTCATTTTTAGTAAGCTCACCCATTTAATTATCAATGAGCAGCAAAACAACCTTCCAGGATGATGCTTAGATTAGTATGTGACCTGACTGGCAAGAGGTCAAGGCAAGCACTTAAGTTAATGGAATAAAATTAGAAGGGATATAAAAATTTCATAATAAGCATTTAGTGAGAGCAGAGTCAGGGCACCTACATTTTAATACTGGAAAAATAAAGATAGTAGTTCAAAATTTAAGTAGAATTTTCTGCTAGATTTGTTTAGTGTGCCAAGTAGAAGTGTGATTCTTGGAGACTAAACAGTAATAACTCCAATCATAAATCCAATCAATATGACATCAAAATCAAACAATTTATACCCAAACCACACAACAAAAGAGCAGTTCTCTTTTTGCATGAAACTCTAACTTGGTTTAAATGAAAAGATATATGCTTGTACAACATTGCAAAATATTTTCAAAATAAAAAAAAGAAATAGGAAAAAATAATGTAAATGAATACTACAATAAATAATAAAAAAGAATATGATACCATTAAGGGAAAAGAACAGAAAATAACAATTATTATTAAATGCTAGTTCATTACTAACATCCATTACTAACTACCCAGATGAAAGCAAAGACTAAAAAAGCAACATAATCAAGATGGTAAATGATTTTTTTTTTCCAGTTAAGGGACATATCAATACCCTTAATCCACAAAATTATCTGTCTTTTACAATGGCTTAACACCAGTCTGAGGTAAATGAAACCACAATATTTTCAGTTTTCTCACTAGATTTGCTGCATTTTTAATGACCAATGGGTAAACTGACGAAACACAAAGCAATCTTAATATTATAACACTAATAATTAACAATTCATACCAAAAGGTACATACTACATATGAAACTTATGAGTGCACAATATTAATATGAACTGCATACATAAATAGAGAAATTTAAGACATGTTTAACTTTCAAAATAAGGTTATAAAAGCAGTCAATCATAAATTGGGACTTGCATAGGTACTTACACATTGTTAGTCGATCTACATGCTCCACTTGAACTTTGCCTGATTGACCCACTTGAGCAAGCAGTGTGTCAACTATTTTCTTCATATCATCACTGGGCTGCTGACCATTCCACAGGAGAAGTATGCACTGGCCTGTTTGCACTGCAATGCCCTCCATTTAATGAAACTGGTTAGTATACCTGGGACATTTTGTGAAAATTAAATAAATAAAAAGTAATTTCAAATTGGATATTGTAAGATTTTCATTAACTAATACATAATCCAAAATTAAGGTATATAACGCGACATGCGCAAGACGAAAAATAAACACGAGTAAACAAATACATGTATAGTCAAACTTGTTTGGTATAATCTCTGAATTTGACAACAAAATTACTTTGAGCGACTGCAGTCGCTAGTGCATTTCCTTTATACTTCCTTTCACTTAACCCTAAAAGTAAAACCCTTATTATAGACCTAAAAATTCAGTTACTTGAATATGAAAGAAGGGCCGTTAAAAGTGTTGCTAGCATATATAACGTATTAACACCCAAAAGGTCAACTTTATTGCTGCCTATTTGTTTACCTATGCACAAGTATTTTGAAATTTATTATACAAAGCTTACTGTTTTATACATTACTGCATGTATTATATATATATATATACAGGCCAGTTGTTTAGTATTCTTGTTTACAATTATTACATATACTTACAATTTGTTTACAATTATTATATTTAAACAATTTAGTTATAATTTACTTGTTTACAATTATATTTATGCAATAGTGACAGTATCAAAAACATTGTGTTTTAAAGAAAAAAATCAGATGAACACTTTATCTTCACTGTATTTTAATTTTAAACTGCTGTTTTTTTTTAAATATAGCAAAGATTTAAAAGATAAAACAGATGAATCGATACTTACAGTACACAAAACAAATTACAAAGTCATCACGACCTTCACCTTTATTGTTTCGGTCAGGTCCGAGATTTATATCCGATTGAAGTGGGCACACATATTTTAACTTAGAAATAGATTTTCTACAATAATAAAAATGTAAATTAATAAATAAGCTATATTATTATCTTACTGACTTATGAAGTTAATCTCTTATTACAATTTCGTTTGAATTACATAGTAATTCCGCAGACGGTTTTCTAAGTTTTTGATTGGTTGAAAAACGATAGTGCGGGAAGATTGAATTTGCGCGTTGTTCACTTAGAAAGTATTTATAATTATTGCAATCTATTATACTTTATAGAGAATGGCGGACGACGGTCGTTGGGAATACGACTGTCCACAATATATCGATTTTACAGAGCCAATGCCATTCAATGATGGTGCTGATAAATTGTTTGGTAAGATTATATTGTATTCTGGATAGTCTTCAAAAACGTAACCGGGCCGTGCAATTTACAATTTGTATTAGGCCATGTTCATATGGTTTAAACAAATAAGGAAAGGAATCCAACAGAAAAACTGAATAACTGTTGTATTGATGTTTAATAATTACTAACGCTAGTTATGTTGATATTAAATGATGGTAGTTTCTAATAATAGTAATAATGACTATTTCTTTAAGTTTAATGTTCATATTTCTATCAAATATTTATTATGATCGGTTTGGGTTTTGTTACTGGTAAATAGTATAAAATACATTACAACTTAATGCATTTAAGTTACATAAAACATAGAATTTATCTTACAGTTTGAAAACACTAAAAGGCGTTACAAATCAAAGGTTTGAAGCACGTAAGACCGACTAACGGATTGTTTTATTTCGGTTTCACGTCCGCTTTCACCGTTTCTTAATTTCGTAGACGGCTGTTACTTTTTAAATTCTTAACACATTTCTATACTACTAATAAATTGCAATACAGTTCAAAAGCACTTATTGTTTTGATTTAACTTATGTTTGACTAATCAGTACAAAAATTAGTAGAATACATTATTATATATTTTTATAATCAAAGAGATGCAGCCACATAATGATAATTAGGTAACAGATAATAATAAAATTTGCTTGCTTAGTGTTGAAAGTACAGTGAAAACATTGGTTATCTGACTCCTGCATTAATCAAAGTCTTTGTCAACCAGATTAGTTGGATATGCTTGTTCTGCCAATAGGTGTGTGTGCCGTGCACAAGACTTATAAAATATGACTAACCCATTCCACCACGGTCTCAAAAGTGTTTTTCTTTATATATATTTTTATTATGTTTTTTCAACTTTGCAAAGGCCTATACTGGAGGTACAAGGGGTAAAATTAGTTTACAGTTACATATACTTTTTAAAAAATAGGTTAGTCAGTGAAAATTTTTATTTAGACTTTTGATTTACAGGGTCAGTCAAAATATTTGAAAATATTTATATCTACTTTGTATAGACTCCACACTCTCAGTATTAGAACATTGAGATAAGAATTAAGAGGGTGGAAAGTTAATGCTTTCCAGGTCAGTTTGATGAAAGAAAAATATGTGTATTACTATTAGACCTCACTTCATCAAGTACTTGAAGTTGGAGAGAAAGGTGTACTGCAGCATGTTGACAACTGCATTCCTTACTTTCATTTTCTCTCTTTGGTTTGTTTCACTGTATTGACTGTCACACTTTGCAATATACACATAGTTTTATTATATCTTAATTTCACAGATGTATAAATTTGGTTTTGTTCTATTCTAATCACATAATCATTCATCACTGATAGCAATATGTCTTGACCTCCTAAACTGATGTATTAGAATAATATACTTCTGTGACTTTTAGCTCATGATATGTAAGGGGAAAATTTCCCTGTGTTACCATTTTATTGCGTTTTTAATTGATGCATTATCTTCTGCATACAGTATTTGACTATTTCTCTCACATTTGATTAACCCATATTCTGTATATTTTACTAATCATGGTTTTTGCTAACCATTAAAAGAAATCATTTAACATAGTCAGGGATTCAGTAAAAGCAAAATAGCTGAGATCCCAGAATGTGTTTCTGTTTTGTCATTTATAAATAAAATACTATGTTTAATGCCTGACTTTTAACTTTTCAGAAAAGACAGTAATTGGAGAGGGACTGCCACGTGTAGGTATGTATGATCCTGCTGGAAAATGTTATAAAAAAAATTAGTCTATATTTTGTCATTCTGTAAATGTCAGTTGTTTTCTCTTAACCTTATATTTCATGCATTTTCAATGAAATGTGAGTTGTTTTCTCTTAACCTTATATTTCATGCATTTTCAATAGTTTTGAAAGAGGTAGCTAAATGCTGAAATTTCACACTGCCGAGAATTTGATGCATCTCTTGTGGTGCACAGTCCAAAATTCCCTTTCCACTAAGCTCTGTACTCCATCCAACACGCATTACAAATACTGAAATAGCATATACCTAAAAATAAACCACACAATGACTTAGAGGATACCTTCAGTTTTCTTACCATGTTAGTCCCATAAGTGAAATCTTAATAAAAACTCCATAAATGTTATCCCCCAAAAAGTGAGTCAGGTTCAGATCAAAATGTACCAGCCTAGAATACAAACTACCAGCCTCAGGGTGATATTGATAGCTGGCATTTGGTCTAATTTTGTAATGTAAAAATTTATTATATGAACTTTAGATTAATATAATATAAAATTTGGCTAAACTTTACTGTTTCAGAAAGTACTGTGGATGAGGGTGAACCAAACACATTGCTTGTACAAGGTATGCATATTTTACAATTAGATATATTGTATTTTCTCTCTTTTTACATTGTTTTTTTTTCTTAGGAAGTCTACCTTAATGAATTCATTTGTTCAGTTCATCTTTCAAATGCCTTTTAGTGCTTCTTTCTTCTATTTTAAATGCATTTTTTTCACATGCTTATTGTTCTGGGGGTAAAAAGCATAAATACGTGATGATACTGTAAGAATTACAGATGTTTGTATTTGTTGCTAAATTCAGCAGAAAGAATTGAATTATATGTAATTGCTGTTTTTGACTACCTGGCTAAAATTATTTACACTAATAGGGG
Organism: Sinotaia quadrata; assembly: GCA_028829895.1. Taxonomy (NCBI): domain Eukaryota; kingdom Metazoa; phylum Mollusca; class Gastropoda; order Architaenioglossa; family Viviparidae; genus Sinotaia; species Sinotaia quadrata. Next base: position 133,139,157 of record CM054181.1, read on the forward strand.
AACTGCATGTTTCTTAACCATGGAGTTGAGTCTATTGCAAGATTAGCATATTTATTATATTAGAATATTTATTCCAGAGAGCCAATGTTTTATACAGTTAATATATGCTCATAACCCCATAATTTCAACTTTATAATGTGGGAGTCATAACAGGCTTAGTGCTGTTTCAGAGGAAAGTTCTCATTGAAAGATTTCTGTACAAAAATGTTGTAGAAAAGGTAGTTAAAATATAATTGCTTATTTTACATATAGCCTTTACAATGTCAAGAAACAAACTGAATATCACAAACAGATGTGAGGCCATTAAGTAGTTTTTCAGTACTGTTTTGAGTGGTAAAAAAAGGAAAGATTTGAAAGGGTTTCTTTTTAAAACAAAATAAAAGAACTGAGGACTGGACGAGAGTCACATTGCAGCCACACCCCTCTTCATGAATGTGAATTTTTGACATTATTGATGAAACAAGCACCTTGCAGATTGATACTGAAGGTATGTTTTCTATTAATTTAAATAGATGACACATTTCTAAAGTCTACATAGATTATGATGTATTAAGTTAGTTGGGGTGTTTTTTTTTGTTTTTTTTCAACTTTAAGTAGTGTTTAATAGACAGCACTGCAATCTATATTTTGTTAATAACATCATCACTGTTGCTTATTTTATATGTTATATTGCTGAACGTTCTCTGAACATAACTGATTAGGATGTTTGCAGTTGAAGGCCTTTAAATTTTGTTAATACAGTCGAGTCCACTTATTTCGGCCTCGGTTAACTTGCCAACCCTAGTAAGTCGACATTTTTGAAGTGGAACCGCCAAATTCCCTCCTTGTCTTAGCATTTTCTCATCGGTTACGTCGATTCTTTTATGTTGCCGAACCCTAGTATCTCGGGCACAAAAGAGTGCCAAAATCGCCACTTAAGTTGGTTATCTCGACCCTACTGCTGACTAATCACTAACAATAAATGACCATGTCTTGTTAAAAACTGCAGCTTAAACTTAAGAAGGGCATTGATTTCTTAATTGGGCGCGGTGTTTGCCACGGGCAAAATAGGCACACTGTTGCCCTTCAACTGGTTCAGAACTTATGTTAGCCCACTTATGAAGTAACCGCTTGTCCGCTTGTAGGATATTTTCAGAGGCGGCTTCGGCCCCCTCCCCCCCCCACTGACGGAGAGCTGTTGAGGGTGTGCGCCTAATAGGTGCGATCTGTTTTACCCCCTTCCTCCTGCCCTCCACCTTAGACGCACCGGGAGGCAAGAAGCAAACCAAGACGAGAACATCATGAAGATGAAAGGTCTATTGCGGCTTTTGATGTGTGTGAGTGAAACACACACACACAGACACACACACACATACAAAATGACTCGCGAATTTAATTTTGATACTGGTTGGCTTTTTATAAAAACGAACTTTGACACCCTGCAGATTTTTTTGATTTTGTGAGCAATCTTTGTGTTTGCAATGTTGGAGAATACATGTACGGTACATACATGTATCGAGAATGGACGGTGGACCAACTTCCCTCTTTGTTAACATTTTCTTATCAGTAATGGTGATTCTTTTATGTTGCCGAACACTAATACAATGTCTGTTTGTTTGTTTGTTTCTTTCTTTGTAATGTACTGTACATGTATCTCTAGCACAAAAGAGGGCCCGAATCACCACTTAAAATCAGTTATTCGTCGTCGGCTTTTGAAAATGTTAGTTACCGATGCCACTTCGCCATCTCGCTAACAATAAATTTCAAACTAGGCACACTGTTGCTCTTCAACTGGCTTACACCTCTTAAAGTTACCTTTGAAGTAACCGCTTGTACGATTTATGTACATGTACTTTTTAGAGGCGGCTTCGACACCCCCCTTCCTCCTGCCCTCCACCTTAGACGCACACACACGCACACAAAATGACTCGCAACTTTAATTTTGATACTTGGTTAGCTTTTTGTAAAAAAAAAACGAACTACACGTACACCACACAGATTTTTTATTTTGTGAGCAATCTTTGTGTTTGCAATGTTGGAGAATATAATGAAAGGTTTGTACGTTTTTATTGTATACATGTACTGGTAAATCTCTGCTGTTAGTTGGTGCACATAAGCCTTTTCTTGTTAGCAAACAATGTACATGTACATTTTAAAACAAGCCGATCGCGTCATCAAACAAATCGCGGCAACGCTGTTCTGTTAAATAATCAAAAACATGTGCATGTATATTCTCATTTATTAACGCACATCATGTAATTTCAAGCACGTTATATGTAATATTGAAGCATTTGTTTTCAAGTAGAATGTTAAAGGCAAAAAGCAACAAAGCAGTTTAGACTTTGTAAAGAAACCATATTAACCGCGTGTACATAAACCTTTTGTTGTTAGCAAACACGTACATGTATGTACATTTTTATAGCATGCCGATCGCGTCATCAAACAAATTGCGGCAACGCTATTGTGTAAAAAATCACCAAACTCGTGCATGTACATTCTCATTCATTAACGCACATCATGTACATAAAGAAATGTCAAGCGCATGTTATAGTACTGTAATATATTGCCGCCATATTGGTTTTCTGTAATCTCGATCTTTAGTTATCTCGACACTTTTTGGCAAACCCCTAGGCCCTCGACATATCCGGACTTGACTGTATCATCATCACTGTTGCTTATTTTAGTTAATCTGTTTGATACTGAAGGCCTTTAAATTTTGTTAATAACATCATCACTGTTGCTTATTTTAGTTAATCTGTTATATGTGGTATTGCTGCAATGTCAAGTTTTGTATTTTAAATTATAATTTGCTGCTTAATTTATCATTAAATATTTTTCAAGTTCACATGTTTAAACTGAGTTTTATGTGGTTAATAAGAATATCTCTTGAAAAATTTAGTTGTAATGTTATCTAATGATGGATTTGATCTTATGATTAAACTATCACATTTGTACTGGTTACTGTAATATGTATATTCATTTGTTAAGAGTGCAATAATAAAATCCTTGTTGCAACAGAACTCTGCTAAATTATTAGCCATGTTAGATACTTGTAAAAGTTGTATTTGCATATATTTATATTAATGCTAAACACTCTTACTTTCTTAGTTTTATTTTAACATTTTTAAATACAGGTGTTTTGCAGTGTCATTTAAGATATAAAACAGGTCATTTTTCTGTGTCAATGGGAATGATTTATATATTACTGGTAGTGCTAATCACTTTTGTTAGTTTATTTAACATATAGAAGTTAGAACACATGTTTTGCAGTGTCATGTAAGATATATTAAAACAGGTCATTTTTCTATGTCCATGGGAATGATTTATATTACTGGTAGTGCTAATCACTTTTGTTAGTTTATTGTAACATTTTTAAATAGAACACTTGTTTTGCAGTGTCATGTATTAATACAGATCATTCGTCCGTGGGAATGAATACGGATGAGGCACTTGGTATGTTCCATACAAAACTGTACATGTTTGAGTTAGTATGATTCTTTCATTTTAATTCAGAAGCTTGCAGAATCTAATTTGCAAGAAGGTGGGCATTTGATTTAGGAAAATACAATTAAACTGTGTAGATTTTTTACATGTTTGGAATGTTGTATGGAGAATTAATCTGAAATATGAGACACTGAGATGTTCACCCTTATTCTCTTGCCTTACATCTTAAAAATTTTAATCATATTTGATGATGCAGCTGACAAAATTACAAATTTTGAAACTATTTAGTAAATGGCTTTATAGTAGTCATGTCATATGTGCAGTTAACTTACATGAATTCAGCAATAAGTGCTTGGAGTAAAAAAAAGAGAGAGAAATAACAATTTAATTGATTCTGCCTGAAGTTCCACTTAATGATATGTGATGGAAATGTCACTTTGTTCTTTCAATTGGCCTCGGTTCCCATGTTCTTACTCTGTATGAGTGAGCATTTTGCCATGTGGACTTTGATTCTAGTAGTTTCAAGAGTAATTTTGATTATATGCGATTTTTACCTTATGCGCTGACTTTAGAAACTAACCCCACATAATGATGTGACTCCACTGTATTTTTCAATATTGAGGTAAAGGTGATATGTGTATAATATTACAATACTTGAGTGTTAATGCTAGTATTTAAATACTGATTGGGAATAAATGTGAAAATAGATGAATGTTTGGTTCTTTCAGTTTGTGAATTTTGAGCCTATGGTATTAACTCTCCAGGTTTATATGAACATCTTGCTGTTGATAAATCTGCATAAATTTATTCATTAGTAGTTACTGTATCACAGAATTCCTTGCACAAGTTTTAATATAATTATACATTTAATTTTTAAAAGTATTTTATTGTTGACATCATTAGTTTTATATATATGTATGCTTTTTTCCTATGCACTCAAGCGCTGAATAGGACCAAGTCAGTTCAAGAGTATGACAGTTTAGCTGGTTCTTCTCCATTAACAGAAAGGAATGTGGCCGATTCTTCTGGAACCACAATCTTTGAATCCACGCCACTGACAAAGGGCAAGAAGAGCCGGTCTAAGTGGGCAAGGAAGTTGATGGCTTTGAAAAATTCCCCATTTAACGAGAACACTGACCCTTTGATGGAGAGATGGCTTCAGAGTGAAATAGATAAGAACAGAGAAAAAACTGACCTTATTTTACTGCTGAAAGCAAAAACAAAAGTTGAAATTGAAATAATGGCAATACAAAAAATTAAATTGGATCTTGAAATTCACAAGATGAAATTAGAACTAGGGGATCACGCTTATCATTACAAATAAAATTTAATCACATATATATTTACTTTTGTTTAATTTTATTACATTAAATATATTCAGACACTACAATGTGGAAGTTGCATTTATCCCAACAAACCGAAAACCATAGTAGAGCCATGAAATATATCTTCATAACCTTTTAGTATCTTTAATATTTGATTATTGAAGAAAATTTTCTCTAATTCACCACATAAACGACAAAGACTTTTAGAAATACTGCAACTAGGATCTTCCTGAGATCTCCGAGAACTGAGCACACCCCCATTATTGTGAAGACCTTTTTCTGTGTATTAGTTGTGTTATCAAACAAAATGTCATTCATTTTATTTTGTTGTCTCCATATTTTTTTTTGTGTCTCATTATTCAGTGTTGTATTGAATTGTTTTAATATTATCAAGATCAGGACTTGCAATGCTATTTTCTTATCAGTCCTCTAATATCTAGTATGAACTACATTTGGAGCACATATTTATTTCCTTATTTATTTAACATGTATCCTATTTAACTTGGACTTCAAGCTACCATTATATGAATTGTTTTGTTTTGATTGATGTATATTTTCTCTTTTGATGGTACTTATTTGTTACACATTGTTTTAAGTAAACGTCTTTAAATAAGCTGGGTTATTTTAAAATATATATATTTAGTCCTGTGTGTGTTATATCTTTTAACATAAGTCTTTTTAATGTTAAAACAGTCAGTACATGTGTACTTTGCTAGGCATTTCCTTAAAATGAACGATTTATACATCACAGCCTTTGGCTCAACTCTCTCAACACCTAGCTTTTCATACTTTCTTATTTGCATTTTGTTTACCTTTCAGTAGTCTGGATCTTTTAGAAATGTTGTTTTGAATCAAAAGTTGTCAAAACTATTTTGAAACAAGCTTTGTGCTGATGTTTGAGTCTGCCATTTTGTATAAGACAAACAGTGACATTGAATGGCTTAATATTCTCAACCAAAACATGGTCAGCAGTTGCTTTTGTGCCTCTCATGCAATTTAAGTGCCATATCTTAAATAAGTGTATGTCAATAATCATCTGTCAAGTGTCTGGGCCATCATCCTTGCCTATTTCAAGAGGGCTAGGATTGTTAATTGAAAGTATTTTGCAATTGCTCTTTCTGTTACTTAATTAAAGTATCCATTAATGTTATGAGTTTGAAATTTGCTAATGAGAACATCTAATACTATTAAGCATCTTTCAATAGCTTATCTAGTTTATGATTATGTTATGGCTAATTGAATATCAGTGCTTACGTTTTGATTGTTTATAGTTTGTTTCGGTAATGTAGCTTTCTGTGATTAAAGTATTAGTAATAATGAATTTTTTAAATTTAGTTTTAAGTTTCTGGAAATAGAGTGAATCTAATACTCTAACATTGCATAATTCATTTCCTGAGTTAAATGTTAATTACTTGGGTAGTAGTAATATTTATGCAATAGTTTTTCATTGTTAAATTCAAATGATACTTTTGTGTCCATTTTTAAATGTAAATAGTATCACAACAAAAGGTGATGACAATAGAAATAAAATAAATTTATTCTTTTGTGCCTATTTTGACAATAGAAATAAAATAAATTTATTCTTTTGTGCCTATTTTTTAAATGTAAATAGTATCACAATAACTCACTTATAAAAGATGGTGACAATAGAAAGAAAATAAATTTATTCTTTTGTGAAACTGTAAGATAAAATTAAGATAGAATTAAAACACTTACCTTAATGCGTTAATAAAGATCTTTTTTTTGCTCAACCAAAATTGTTATTTTTTTATTTGCTTTCTGCTGACTATAATTAATGTTTTTACTTATTGAGAATTATGAGCACACATTTTATTCTAAGTCTACCTGCACAATAAATGATTTTAAAATATTTATAAAAAAAAATAATGCATTGAATTGTGGTACAAACTAATATTTATTCTTTTCCTTGTTGGTGAGACAGCTGCATACATTTAGTATGGTATGAAAGCAAAAGCTGTTTGATTGCATAAAGCAGCAATTAAAACCTTTGTTATAGTATGCTCTAGATCTTTTGTATTGCATATAGTAGCAATCAATACTTTGGTTATAGTATGCTCTAGATCTGTTGGTTTGTATTTAGCAGAGATCAGTACCTTGGTTATGAAAGACAATATGTAGTATAAAATTTGATATAGAAAAACTAGAGTAGACAGAGTTGATAATGGTAAACAAATAAACCTTGTTTTCAGGATTTTTATATAGAAAACATCCATATCATTATTTTTTGCAATGACTATAAAGAAGTGGTGTACTTGATTCATTAATATTACCAAAATTAAGTTAATGAAGCATTAAGAATACTTATGAGATGAATTTCCTGTTGATAAATGTTATAGTGAAAAGAAAAGCTATGATTCATATGAACTCTTTCCTGACTAGACAAACATTTTGTATCTGCGAACTGGAAGTTTTTCTAAATGTATATTAATTCTTAAAATAGTGAGACTTACATTAAAGATCCTCTAAAAATGCAGGATGATATACAGATTTATTTATTTTAAATGCTTATTGTAAAACTCAAATTCGTAGACCCAAGTTTACCATTCTTGATAGGACTTTCTGGGACTAAAGTCATTTAGCATAAAGTAGGATGGGTATGCTGTCCCACAAAGCTGAATTGCAGAATAGAGTCAGATCAGAAAAAAGAACACAGAATTTCTGTGCAGAAACTATAGGTGAAACAGATTCACGGGCTAGCTTACTGTTATCAAGATTGGTATTAATTAGGGCTTATGTACTACACATTTTTGGGTACAAACTTAAAGGTCACTAAGTCAAAGAACAAAAGTCAACAGCCAATTATACTAAAAGTGTCATTTTGGCTGCCAATTACTTTGTAAGGGAACTGAATTGACACTGCCAGTCATGTTATCATTGTGATATCACCCTAATACTTGACGGTTGCTCTGTGAATATACAATTAAATCCTGGTGAATACATAACTGCTCAGGATAGAGGCTTGTGAATGTGAATACTTAGAACTAGGTTTATGGCATCAAACTGGAAAGGGTGGGTGTGACGGGGTGTGCATGAGGCATAGATGCAGCAAACCAAATATGTTATGAAAGAGTGAATAGAAATCTACAATGTATATACAATAATGGATCTCTTATTTAGAAATTCAAACTGATCAAAAATCTGGAATGTAATATGGACAAAAACAGACTACTAACTTAGTGTTTGTAAAATTATAGAACAGGGGTGCACAATCTTTTTAGGCCAGAGGGCCAAATTTCCAATTGATAGTGCATGGAGGGCCACCACATGGATGGCTCAGTAGAAAAACAACACAAATAATGTGCTTTACATTTGTAATAATGGTAACATCCAAAAGTCCTCTGGTGACCATGGTTTTGCATCCCTGTTACAGAAGATTGCAAAATGTTTTCTGTTTGATGAGCTTTATAGGAGTTATTAATTTCTCAGAAAAGCACCACAGTGTGAATGTGCAAACATTGTGTACAGTTGCCACATACTTGAAATAAGTAATGACCTGTACCAAACAATAACTTTGTTATTTTTACATATATTTGAGACTTGAAACACTAACAAATAACAGGTCTAATCTTTCACAATATTTCTCTCATTCTTCTGTAAATCAACATCCTTTCATCAGAATCTAGAAAAGTCTCAAAGATCATGTCATCAGTCAATTTTCTAAAATAATATTTTAAATCCACACAATTTATTTTTTTAGTTTCGAAGTGACATTACATAAAAAGTATCATACCACATACATGCAGTGTAAAATTTGAACATGCTATATGTATTTGTTCACTTTTTATGATTGTGCATTTATGTGATACAGACCCCAAAATTCAGAATGGTTCAGGTCACAAGTTTTTCACATTCAAGATCCATTACTGTACACATAAATTAAAAATCCCCCAGATATTTCAATATATATATATTTTAACTTATTCTGGCAAAATTCAAACAGTCGAGTTTATAAATGTTTTACCTTAAATGGTAAGTACAAAATTAGATTTCTCATTATTGTTTGATGAGATCACCATATGACAACACTTTATTACTGAATTCTTTGGACGAAAACTTAATCAAGGCTTGTTTTGCATACAGATAATATACAAAGTAACTCAAGACTACTGCAAGGATGTTTCAGTATAAAACAGTAGCTATGTGGCCTTTCATGTTATCAGACTCATTTGTACATTGATAACATTAAAAAAAAAAAATCACAGAAACATCAGTTTCAATCATGTATATTTTCATTATTGCTTATATCATGAATTAAATTGGGATTTCATTTGAAATTAGCTGTGTACAGTCAGAAATCCTAACGCTATTGTTTATCTTATTTGAGGGTTGTCCTATATTCTTCTGTACTTTGTCTTTGAAACTAGATTCATTGATTCTAGTAAAGGTTTGCAATTTCTCTGTCAATGAACTGATTTTTCCTGAATAAGTGCAACAAATGATGATAGTTTTGTAAAAGCTATTTAGTTAATATGGTGTGTATCTTGCTTGGCTTGATTTCTTTTCTTGGTAAACATAATGCTTATAGTCTTTGTTAATCAACTTTTATTTCACCTGGTGTGAATGTCTGTTTTGCAGAGGAAAAACCTAAGAAAAAGAGACCTTCCAACCTTGTTTGTTCCTTAGAAGAGTGGAGAAACCCAGGCAAGCATGCATCATCTGGGCCTGCAGAGTAAGCATGCTTTCCCAATCAGTGGTCTTATATCTTTTGTTAAACTATCAAATTTGATTTTAATTTATTGATTTCTAATTTGGAATGGATAATTTTATAGCTGAGGTAAAGCCATAATTGTGTAGGTGAATGCACTCTAACCTGAAATAATATTCCAGTATGAATGGAAGTTTATTGGGTATCCATAAACTCTTTTCACACATCCAAGGTACAGGAATGACTTGCAACATGCAGGAGATTTATTGTAGAAATCTTTATCGTAGCCTGTTGCAAATGTATTGTCCTCATATTAATTGTATTAAGAATATTATATGTTCCTGAAGAACAAAAATAAATGTTTGGATTTTTTGGTGTAAAATACAAACAATATAAAATAAACCTGTTTACTATAACATAAATAACAATTATATATAAAATATTTATTAAAATAAAAATAAATAAATACAGTTAATTCAAGGATTTTTCTAACATTTTGGAAACAAGTTTTTTGACTTGTAATAGCAGTGACAATAAATAGTCAAAGCATTTGAAATCTGTCATAATTATTAGTGATTTTAATATTATTTTAAAAAGTAGGTGCACTCAGTTCATGTCATGTCATTTTCTTCCTTTTATGCTACAATCATGTTGAGTAAACTTTAAATTTTTTGGTGTCTTGGCCTATTATTCAGATTTAAAGAAAGGAAGAACTTCATGGGTCAATGTGGTACTTATACTATCCCTAAAGGAAAAACTTCATGGGTCAATATGGTACTTACACTATCCCCAAATGTTCATTTATGTGCAACAAAAGCAAAAATTTTGAATGCACATGATACACAATCTTATGATTAGAGACATGCAGCCAGAATGGCATAAATAGTATAAAGATATGATTTTAAGTTAGATTTAATAGTTAACAGCAACACTTGAGAAAACAGTTGTAAATACCAGTTATAGGGCAGTATGAATACAGAATGAAAACAAGAAACATTGAGCTTGGAAAATTGAGCTTAGGTTGCAAAAGAAACTCTACATTATTTATCATTGTATATATATATTTATTAAAAATAAACAATATTTAAGTTTTCTTATAAATACATTTTTAATTTCATTTCAAAAACATGCTTGTGTAATAAGAATGACTTTGATTCTCAAAGGAGCTGCTGATAACCACATGATAAACTCTAGAGATATTTTTAAGGATGCAATATAATTAACAGATTAGGGTAGATTATTGCAAGTTCTGATAAATTTAATTTAATACATCATTTTAATTATAAAATGTCTAGCAAACATTTTATGACAAAATACATTAGCATTATAAAAAGTTATTTAATAAAGAGTGTTAATTTATTGAGATCTGTGGGTATTTTCAACATTTCTCGATAATTGATTAGGTGTAGACTGTGTAGTCATTGCATAGCCATAATATGATGCTCCATAGTATTTACAACCAAAATCCATTGAGCACAATTTCTCTTTCTCTCTCTCTCAACTAGAAACATTTTATTTACAAAACTTTAGGCATTTGAAATGTGAAATTGTTTGTGTAGCAGAAAAGTTTTATTTAGACATGTTGTCTACAGTGAAGCTTCTGAAAAGAAAAAAATGCGCAAGAGCGCAGAGAAGGCCACTGTTGAGATGTCTAAAGGATTTGCAAGTATGTCTGGACTCAAGCGCTCAGGCTCAGTCCGGCTGCTCAAGAGTAACTCTGTTTCCTCTTTGACATCCACTGAGTTGAAACCTGAGCGCATCCCTACTGGAGGAATATCTGCTGGACGCATTCAGATCGTACCCAAAGAAGGATCTCAGCTTCAGACTGAATGCTTGGATACTGACAATAAGATGCCTAAGTTTGACATGACTGCAGGATCCAATATTTTGAAGTAATTATTTGATTTTTCTTCTTAAGTTGGATTTTATAACTCTTTGCTTTATTTTCAATGTTTGAAAATTTAGAAAAAGAAAAGAAACGGACTCTCCAATGAGGTATCATGCGAATTCTCTTGGTTTAAGACTGTCTGTATGTGTGTGTGCGTATGTTTAAAAAATACAGTACATATTTTGACATTTCTATGGGCTCAGAAAGTGCGTGGTCTGATTAGTCTTTAAATGTTCTTTTTTTTTCTTTCTATTTTTGGGGTTGAGGTGGTGTGGGGAATTCTTGTACAACAAAACAAGACATTAATATATATAATTAATCGTTTTTAAAAGTTATATTTTACTATTTCATGCTCATAATCTCACATTAAAAATCGTAAACAAAGGACACATCTTTGACCGCCATCTTGAATTTTTAACAAATAACGGATTTAAACTTGCTCCACCAAAAACGTTCTAATCAATTTTGATTATGGCTGATGCTGAGCTGGGTTCAGGTGGTAGTGATGGTTACTTGATGGAGGAAACCTGGAGAAGATATTATTGCTCCAAATTTGATTGGGAATGCTCCAAACAGAGAAAGGTTTGTTCATTTCTTGTGTGTAAATTTTCCTAGCATCTTTCAAAGATCAATCTCTATGTTAAATTGTTGTTCCTTGCAGTTTGTTTGTATACTTCCAGTTGCAAAATTACTTATTTGAAGTTAAAACAATATAGGTTTTTGAAGAAATTTTCACATAAAGTGCCAGAAGTTTTGTTGTTTCATTTCATAACAACAGGTTGCTAAGGTGCTGGTGACGGTCTTTCATTTTTTTGTTTACCAGCTTACTTGTACTACTGTATAAAGACGGGGTTTTTTCTTCCTGTGACAAAGAGTTGTTAGATTGTTTTCTTTAATTTGTTTTCCTATTTTTTTTTTTTAAGGAGATAGGTGTTGTTTCGATAATTTCTTTATCCCCACAAGTACTAGAATAGGACTTTTCATCTGCATTAGATGTTCTCGGTTTTTGATGGGTTCCTATGGGGCCTTTCTCCCTTCACTTCTGGTCAGGGAGGTTAGACGGAGTGGTGTTTGCTGTTGTTAGTTTTCTGGTGGTGCTTACTTGATGCTTGATGATGTGACTGTTGTTGATTTATTTTAATATTTAAAATTTTTTTCACAGAGATATAGCTGTTTTGTTGTGACATGCAGATGATGAATGATAGTTGTAGATCTAATAGGGTTTTTAATAATATTTATATTAGGTAGCAGCACCCAAAAAAAATAATAAAATCAAGCATTCAGTTTTGTTATTTTCATTTAAAACTTTTTATAACATGAAAAATAAAATTGTGAAGCTATCTCAATTTGTTCCATAGATATGCTGTTTTTAAGTTTTAAAAATGTTGGCAGTGAAAAAAATGGTTATTTCGACCATTTTTAGACTTGCTAATGACTAACTAAAATCTAAAATGCAGTAATGAAAGTTTAATGCCTTTTCCTTTCTACTTGCAGATAACAAATGCAAAGTTTTAACTTTCTATATGATGAAATAACAAAATGCCTAGCTGCGGAAATTAATTTAAAAAAATGTAATCAAGATAGTTAGAAATAACATGATTGATCAAGTTTGATGCATCATATCTGATTCATTAATTGAAATATATTATTGAAACTGTTCATTTATGTTAAAATGTATATAAAGAATATGCCCAATTTTTTTCAGAATGTTATTTTCATTTGATTCATGGTCAGGTTGGCCCAAACTTTGTAAAATCATCAAAATGACTTACGACTACACTTTTACACATTTTTTGCACAAAACTGGCCATAACATTTGAACCATTTGCATGATCATCATGAAATTTTGCAGTATGATAAATATTACTTTGCTCATTGTGTATAAAAAATGTCAACACCTTTTACGCACTAACAGTAAATGTATGCATTAAAAATGCATACAAAAATTGTCCAATTACACAGAATTAGTAAACACTTTTTCATATCATGTCAGAAGCTTCAGTTTTGATCTCTTTTGCTCTATGCCAAACAAAATTAGTTACTCTACTGTCAATGTTTCACTTACAGAAGTTAATCATAAAAATGTTAATATATTAATTAGTAGGTAGCAGCACAGTAGTAAGCCAGCAATAATCAATGTATAAAAGTGCAAATTTTCATTACTTTTCATTCACTGATTTCTCAACATCCAAAGCATTCTTTAATTCAAACAAACATTCCGAATCAAGTTTAATGTTTCTATTTCTTATGATTGTAAATTTGTATTTCTTGCTTTTATGTGGAAAGTACATGGATTGAATAAAGTTAATAATTATTCACCTATATCCTGTTTTATCCAGCAGATTTACAAGAAAATGTGTTTTGGCATAGAGTTTTTTTACCTTGGCTTGTGTCACTGTGTGCCACACCCAAACACATTACACACATATATTTGGTATTAAATTCTGCATCCACTGCTATGAAGTTTGGCTTGGTTTATTCTGTACACATTTTACAAATGAATTTTAAACAAAAGTTGACAAGTAATCTGCAATTTTCTTCATTAAAAAATGGTCAAAAGTACACCATTACTAGGCTTGAATAAAAATCTTTGCACTTTATTTTGTGCAATTTAATGTGTAAAATAAAGAGAAGACACTGTACAACTTCAAAGGGTAGGGATGGACAAAAGTTAAAATATATTGTTTAAAAAAAAAGATCTTTGTGGATTAGGCTAGTCATACCTACTGTACAAACACTAAAGTTGAACTTTAACTAAGCCAGTGCTTGTACAATTAAAATAATTTCAGTTTTCTTACTTTTAAAAAACAACAACTATATTTAGATGTTAAATAGGCCTAATTATTTAAACAGACAAGTAAAACTGGAACGTCAAGATTAGAAGTGAAAGTAGCATCTTTGCAACATGTAAATAAATACTGATAGGCCTAATCTTCCTTATAATTAAAATAATTTTAGCTTTCTTTTTCTGAAATAAACTATATTTGCACTATATTTAAACTGTTGAGATTTTAAGTAGGCTATTATTTAAACAAAAAAAGTCAAACTATGAAACATCGACATTAGAACAATAGAAGTGAAAGTTGCGTCTTTGCAATATATGTATACTGATAATCTCTTTGATTTTTGTAGTGACCTAATTCAACATCGATTTATGAATGAAACAAGTGACATCCAATACCTATAAAATTAAAGTGAAATAAAAACACTGCCAAGTTTGTAATTCATCTGTCTTATCTTCATAAAACTTAGTATATTTCATGTAGGATACGCTCCCGATTCGAGGTCGCAAGCATGTGACAGACCCACTACTTTCGAAAGAAAAATCTGCTAATCATACTAAACTACATAATAAAACTATAACCCCTTTAAAAAAATAGCAACTAAAGTACTTATCTAAAGCAATAATGAAGAATTAAATTTAGTGTAAACTTACTAATTTCACTTTGGAATTTGCTTAATTAAGCGCGCTTGATACACATATTATGAAGCCATTGTTATAAGACCAATCATATTTAGCTATGTTTGATTGGATTGCTAGTGTCCCACAGATCATGAATACATTAACCCCATACCTCATTCGAAAGGGTATGGAAAGACCTTTCATTCAAGCCTAGTAATTGTGTACTTTTGACCATTTTCTTACGACAAAAATTGCAGATTTCTTGCCAAAGTTCACTTTAAAATGTATAAAGGAAAAAAAACACACCAGGAAATAGCGCAATAGACACAGCGTTTAATTATCTTCATTTTGATACCAAATATATGTGTGTAGTGTGTTTGTGGGATTTCTGACGAGGTAAGAAACAAGGTATATTAAAAAGTGCATTCTGTTAAGTCACTTAAATCGGCAGGACAAAACTCGACACTGGTGAAAAATTAGTCAACTTTATTCAATCAGCGTCGTTTCCACATACAAACAAGACATACAAATTTACAATCATAAGAAAATAGAAACATTAAGTTTGATTTTGAAAATTTGTTTGAATTAAACAATGATTGGTTGTTGAGAAATCAGTGAATGAAAAGTAACGAAAATGTGCACGTTTACAAAAGTATAGTGGCTGACGGGCGACTGTGCTGCTACCTAGTACATTATTTATCATAGTATATGATAAATATATATTATTATATATATTTATTTATTTATTAAAATAAACAATATATAAGTTTTCTTATAAATAAATTTTTAATTTCATTTCAAAAACATGCTTGTATCATAAGAATGACTTTGATTCTCATAGGAGCTGCTGATAGCCACATGATAAACTCAAAGAGATATTTTTAAGGATGCAATATAATTAACAGATTAGGTAGATTATTGCAAGTTCTGATAAATTTAATACATCATTTTAATTATAAAATGTCTAGCAAACATTTTATGACAAAATACATTGGCATTATAAAAGATTATTTAATAAAGAGTGTTAATTTATTGAGATCTGTGGGTATTTTCAACATTTCTAGATAATTGATTAGGTGTAGACTGTGTAGTCATTGCATAGCCATAATATGATGCTCCATAATATTTACAACCATAATCCATTGAGGACAATTTCTCTTTTTTTTATAATCTCAACTAGAAACATTTTATTTACAAAACTTTAGGCATTTGAAATGTGAAATTGTTTGTGTAGCAGAAAAGTTTTATTTAGACATGTTGTCTACAGTGAAGCTTCTGAAAAGAAAAAAATGCGCAAGAGCGCAGAGAAGGCCACTGTTGAGATGTCTAAAGGATTTGCAAGTATGTCTGGACTCAAGCGCTCAGGCTCAGTCCGGCTTCTCAAGAGTAACTCTGTTTCCTCTTTGACATCCACTGAGTTGAAACCTGAGCGCATCCCTACTGGAGGAACATCTGCTGGACGCATTCAGATCGTACCCAAAGAAGGATCTCAGCTTCAGACTGAATGCTTGGACACTGACAGTAAGATGCCTAAGTTTGACATGGCTGCAGGATCCAAGATTTTGAAGTAATTATTTGATTTTTCTTCTTAAGTTGGATTTTATAACTCTTTGCTTTATTTTCAAAGTTTGAAAATTTAGAAAAAGAAAAGAAACGGACTCTCCAATGAGGTATCATGCGAATTCTCTTGGTTTAAGACTGTCTGTATGTGTGTGTGTGCGTATGTTTAAAAAATACAGTACATACAGAAATTCCTATGGGCTCAGAAAGTGCATGGTCTGATTAGTCTTTAAATGTTCTTTTTTTTCTTTCTATTTTTGGGGTTGTGGGGTGTGGGGAATTCTTGTACAACAAAACAAGACATTAATATATATAATTAATCGTTTTTAAAAGTTATATTTTACTATTTCATGCTCATAATCTCACGTTAAAAATCGTAAACAAAGGACTCATCCTTGATCACCATCTTGAATTTTTAACTAATTACGGATTTAAACTTGCTCCACCAAAAACGTTCTAATCAATTTTGATTATGGCTGATGCTGAGCTGGGTTCAGGTGGTAGTGATGGTTACTTGATGGAGGAAACCTGGAGAAGATGTTATTGCTCCAAATTTGATCAGGAATGCTCCAAACGGAGAAAGGTTTGTTCATTTCTTGTGTGTAAATTTTCCTAGCATCTTTCAAAGATCAATCTCTATGTTAAATTGTTGTTCCTTGCAGTTAGTTTGTATACTTCCAGTTGCAAAATTACTTATTTGAAGTTAAAATAATATATGTTTTGGAAGAAATTTTCACATAATGTGCCAGAAGTTTTGTTGTTTCATTTCATAACAACAGGTTGCTAAGATGCTAGTGTCTTTCAATTTTTGTTTACCAGCTTACTTGTACTACTGTATAAAGACAGGGATCAGTTAACTGACAGTTTATCGCTTCTGATTTGCTGTCTGCTACCTTTTACAATGATGACCGCCATTCTTACATTCACTCAGCCAGAGCATGACAACTGTCCAGTTGGTCCAACCGCATGTTGCTTTTACTCAGACCTTGCCAACATGCCCATGAGACTGCTGCTGCCTCCTGTTGGAGACACGCTGCTGGGAAGATGCTTAGCTGGCAAGATCCAGAACTCTGATGAAAGTTTTCTCTCCTTTGTGGCGATATGCCTTAAAGAAGGGTGGAGGAATCACTGTACTGTTGACACTGCACTTGCTATAGCTGTCCATCAGTTCAACAAAGGATCAACAGCTCTTATCACCAAAATCTCACGTCAGAAGAGAGTTAATCATTCTTTAAAGAAATTTCAATACATTTATTTTAGAGCATCTTGGCTTTGATCATGAAGAACACTCCAGCATTTTCATCATTAACTAGTTTTCTTAGATTTTTTCCCTGTAAATTCAGCTGTAAATAAAAAAAAAAAATCAATTTAATTAGTCCATACAAATTCTAAATTGGTTCTTTCTGTGCTCAAAACCTTCAATACAACCCTGAAACTATTAGTTGAAGAAATAAAATTATTTTGAAAGATGATTACCATCTTCACAATAAAACTATTAGAAAAATTGACTAGATATAATTTCTTTCCCGGAAAACAAATCTACAATATTTTACATGTTCTAAATTGGTCCAAATGATGAGTACAAATGGTGTTTTTTCTTTGCTTAGATAGGAATAGTGGGAAATATGATAACCTTCCCATTTATTCATTCATCTCCAGTTAGTGTTTCTGTTATGTGGATTATTTTGCCCCAGCTTGTTTCTATTCACTTTTTATACAATCATCTGTACCAGATGCTTAACTGAAAGTGCCACATCATCAAAGGTGAAGAGTTCAGAGGAACTAGAACTAGAACGGATTAATCAGTTAAAGAAAGAGTTACAACATAAGCGTCGAATGGCTAAGGAGTCCTACAAAAAAGCAATGACTGCCACTGCTTATGTCGTACCGCACGCAGTCAAGGAACCTACCATTCCTCAGGAGTTTCATTTCCAAACGGATACTCGACTCAAGAAAAATGGAGAGGAAAAGAAATCTGAAGAATCAACTGTCACAGATTTTGTTCGGATGCTGCGTTCTCGAACTGTCATTTCTCCTGTAAGTGTTTACCCTTATTCATTTTCTTTGCTATAATAATTATTTTCAGTGATTTAAATTATTCAGATCATAGTATGAAGAGTTTTTAACTCTGGTATTTTTTCAAATATTTTATTAAAAGAATATAATGATAATCATGTTTGGAAAGTAACCTTTTTCTAAAGGTGGATATTTAAGATTTTTTCTTCAATACTTAACTTGTCCAAAGTTATCAACTTAACAGTAAAAAAAAAAATCCCCCAAAACAAACATTAAATGTTTTCAAGTAACAGAATTGGCTATGACAATTTATCGTGTTTGTTGCACATCTTCAACAGTGAAAAAAATCCTCTAAAACAAAATTAAAAAATATTCTGGGTATGACTAGTTTTTTCACTATATTTCACTTTTGTGGTGATCATTATGACTTCTGGACACTCATATAAATAATATCATTCTTCATAATATCTCATTGCTATACAGCTTTGAAAATAATATCCCCAAAATAAAATCTTGAAAAATTTCATCTAATTTCTAAAGATCTTTTGAAGTACGTGTTATAATACTTGGTTAGAGAAATTAAACTAAAATAGAAATCATTGAGAGTAACAAAGTATTTCTATACATTTTTTGCGTGATATGGACTAGCATTGTACATATATTTTAACAGAATGTTCACTGTCTGTAAACATTAATAATTTTTCTTTGGATTACTTTTGTGCAAATAAACAAAAAAAATATTTTCTCTCTTGTCACAGAAATCTTCATCGTCTAGTGGACCAAAGTTGTACACTCTGCCACAACCTTTTCACTTGACTGAAAAGTCTAAGCCACTTCATTGTGAAACCAAGTTTGAGTCCTTGGCAGAAAAAATAAATGCCTTTCATAGACGAACACCTGAGAGATTTAGAGTCCGGCCAAATAGTAAGTAATAATCTAAACAAAGTAACAGATAGTGCACCACACAAATGTAAGTACTTTGAACCTGTCAGGAGTGACCAACTATGCTAATGATACAAAATGTAATACTCACCTTATCGATTGTGTTAAACGGGGGTCCAAATGTGATCTCCATCTAAGTGATTGAGATTTTAGAGTCCAAATGTGACACTAATCCCGCTTTGAAGCTAATTTTAAACAATTCATAGCACTGAGCCCTTTCAATACTAGCAGTAATCTATTTAAACTGACCTATATCTATGTTATCCTATAAATAAAGCAGAAAACATTTATGTTTTTGAGCCACTTATAGGCAACAAAGCTTGGGGTGATCTGTTAAAAATAAGCTAATCTGATGTTATTGGTGCAGTTTCTCTACATAGCTCAGTTATAGGCAAGGAGAGGTAATGAGGATTTCCCCAGTATATAAATGAAGGCAGTTAGTGCTGAACAAAGGCACGTTTCTAGAGCTTGAAAATCGGTAATTTCACACAGTATTTGAAATAAAAATGCTCCAGAAGTGTGATGGTTAATGAAATGAATGATTATAATAAAAAGACAGAAAAACCAAACTGACGTAAATGATATGAAATCATGTTGATTTTTTTTTTTTTATTGATGCACATTGCATTAACGTTGTTTAGAGGCTTATTTGTATGATTGATATTAATTATTAATAGATTTTATTTAATATGACCTGACTTTAACCATCATTATTGTAAAATGTACAGCCATATAATTTTTACATTTATAGAGAGAGCTAAATACTGTAAGAATATTTTTTATAAATCATATCTTTAAAAAATAACATTTGTAAAAATTAAAAAAAAATCTCCCTGTAAAAAAAAAATAATGTAAATAGTACTGCACATTTTATACAATTAAAGAAAAGAATACTCAACAAAAATAAAGCAAAAAAAAAAATCCACTTACATAATTTTAATAAATGCTTACACAATAAAGTGACATAAATATTTTTATTTTTCAGTAAATTTCTTTATGGCCATATAGCTGTTGTATTATTATTGGCACTCTGACAGCATTGATATGTTACCATATGTGATTTTATAAGCTTATGTCACACATTGCTAAAATTGACTACCTGCATTCCAAACTCACACCACTTTTTGGTAAATTTTTCACTAAATGGTTGTTATAGTTGGCAGGTCTGTTCCACCATTTTATAAAACAAATGAAAGAAATTTACCCAACAATTGCAGACTTATTGCCCCCATATCAAACAAATGAAAGAAATTTACCTAACAATTGCAGACTTATTGCCCCCTTATCAAACAAATGAAAGAAATTTACCTAACAATTGCAGACTTATTGCCCCCTTATCAAACAAATGAAAGAAATTTACCTAACAATTGCAGACTTATTGCCCCCTTATCAAACAAATGAAAAAAATTTATCTAACAATTGCAGACTTATTGCCCCCTTATCAAACAAATGAAAGAAATTTACCTAACAGTTGCAGACTTATTGCCCCTTATGAATCTGATACTGATTATTTTTGTTGTTGTCACGGAAAAAAGGGGGGAGTAATCAGAAAATTATTTTTACCCTCGATTATCTCCACTTGCCCATTGCACGATGCAACAAATGATAGCAAGTGTCGTCTGCGAGCAAAATGACATATTAATTACGGGCACTGCCAGCGCGTTTGTTTCCATTTACTGTCAGGGCATCTGCTTATTTTGTTTGCATACACTGTCAGCAAGTTTGCTAATTTCATGTTTTGAACATTTTCATAAAAGTATATTTGATTAATTATTTAAGTTAGATGTTCGGTAATTATGTTCACAATATGTAGAAAATGTGTTTGATTTTTATTAACATTTCTTATTACAAATTTAATTAGGGATTATATTATTAGGAGTATTGCACCTCAGAGTAATGCACCTTCATAGCGTCAGTAAAGTAGGGATACACGCGGGAATTTTATCTGTGAGAGAATGAGAAATGATTGTGCATAAAAGGACTAACTGGAGCTATTTTACTTTAGTGTGCGTCGTCTGGACTACAGAGAGGTGTGAGGCCTTGTATTGTTTGCCTACACAGAGTTTGGACGATCTTTCTATTTTCATCATGACTGGGGAAGTTAGAATTGAATATTCTCCACGTACAGTATAGAGTTGAACGTGTGTTTTGTCACACTCAATTCGTTCATTGCAACCTGTGAAGCTTGTCTGTATTACTCTACGTTGGATTCGAATTCTGGGCAGTAGTTGACCATCAGGGACGACTGAGGGGATCAAGACTGGGTCGGGAGAAGAATATTCCACGCCAATCATGTTTCGGAACTGTTGCCGTAGACAGCCCTCTGTGATATAGATTTTGGAACCGTCGCAGAAGACAGGTGTCTGTGAACTCCATTCTGGTACTGTCGTCGTAGACAGCCGTCCGTGTTCTTCATCATAGAACCGGGTGTTCCAGCGTTATGCAACGTGGGACAAGTATTGCAAGTGTATACGTACTGCACTCTCAGTGAGCCGTGTTTTATCGTCAAGCGTGTTATTCTCAGATGTCAGTAACTGTAACTTTTTGTGTTCGCCAGTGTGTCGGCAATTGAGACTATTTTGTTTTGTGCTGATGTGTGTTCATGCGTCGACAATAATTCAGCGTTTATTTCAAACACTTGTAAATAGGAAATCTTTTTAGAGGTGCATTACTTAGGTAGGGTAGTTAAAATATAAATATTATCATCATTGACCTATTTTTCCTAAACATTTGACTTTAACAAATAATTAGTTATTGGATGAATTTTTGTGGAGTTCTAAATTAACATTCGTTGACATTGGGTTTTTCACCCACTATTTTTAAGATAATTATTCTTAAGGTTAGATATTTTTCTGCGGTCATTACCGCTAGTTGTGCATTGTATTGGGGCTATGCCCAAAATATTGTGCCACTTGATTTTTGGCAGAATTGAAAACGGTCATCACCGTTTATTGTTTTTTTAAATTTTAGTATATTCATCATATTTTTTTCATTTTCATCGCTCATGTTTCCCCGCCCCATGAATGTCGTGTGTGGATGCTGCCGAATGAATGACTAACACTGTATAAAAGTTAAGCCCGTTTTTCTTTTTAAATTAAATTCTTTTCAAGAGTTAGGCTTCCTTTCTCAGTTTCAAAAGTGTGTGTTGGTGCGGTTGTTTGTTTGTTTGTTCCGTATGTCCCTCACACGACATTCACACGCCTGCTCGCACACACACACGCCGGCTTTCACATTTTACCCCGCATCTCAGTAAAGTTACCCCATCCCCCACAAGACTATTCGTTGGTGCCTGAGTGCGAGAGTGGTTACCGTCATCTGACCATTCAATGTGATCCCGGCAAATGGCTGCAACTGGTCTGCCCCCCCCTACCCACCGAGGAGGAGAGAGGGGCCAGCAACAAACCAGAAACGACACCCCACAACCGCGACAGTTGTTAATCATTCTGTGAAATGATTAACAAGAAGTTTGTGAATATCGGCAAAATCTTTCATTCTTTAATGATGCAAGAAACGTAGAAAGTTTTTTTGGCAGAAATTTTGTATATTTTAATTATATAATTATACAGGAAAATTCTGTCTGATTATACACTAAAGTATATTCTATATATATTTTTTATATATATATATAATATAAAATATATTCTTTCAAACCCTTGACAGTTACATACATTTTTGATTATACAGACTTCTAAACATCTTACTTTTGCTTACCTGATATTCCATAAGAAATTTAAAATCTATAAAAAATGTCATGAACTAATGCTGTAAAACAAATTAAATTAAATGCTTCATCTGAATACAGTTAATTTAGGCTTTAAAATAAAAGTTCTGCAGATAAGAATTTTAACAAATATCAGTATCTTTCCTTTAATTTCATTGGGGGTAAAATCACAGTTATAGTTCCCCCCCTCCCCCCAACACACACAAATTACAAATAAATAAATAAAAATTCAAAAGCTGTTTAGATATTTGCACACATTTAAGTTAGACTCTGGTCACTGCCAGAAGTAATGGAACTACAATTTCAGAATTACAACACTTTTGTGATGTTTGTTCATAAACATAATTCTTCATTTTTTTTTTCCAGATTTTAAATATATTTTTAATTAAATAAATACAATAATGCATCAGATTCTATACTTAATTATTATAGTTTCCTTGGTAAATTGCTCTATATTGAATCATCCTGGAGAAATTAAATAACCTCTTGAAATACAACAATTCAGTCTCAGAACTCTGTTATCTCAATCTTGAAAGAATGAATTTGATTTTTTTCTAGGCTCGGATAGATCTAGAAGACGTTCGCGATCGTTTTCACCACCCAAAGTTACCATACCGCATACACCTAATCTACAAGCACATGGACGCCATCGACCTATAACAGTGCTGTCACAGAAAGAGCTGGAGGATCGAGAAGTGGAAGAAATGAAAAAGTAAGCACTAAGGTCACTTTCAGTCCTTTAAATCCTGTTCCCCAAATTATAAACTTGCTTTTCTATGAGATTTTTGGGGTTTTTTGCTCTGTGCCTTCAAATAACATCATATTGTTTAGATGAAGATATATCATTATCATTATGTGTGGAATGAGTTAATGAAAGAAAAACAATATTCTTAAATAAAAACAAAAGTGTAATATTTATGAAAGTATAGGTTTGATTGTACAATTTTTTGTACAATACAGGATCATAGTTTCTGTCATGAATGCAAGTCTGGCTGGGGCTGTGGTTTCAACTATAGATGCTGAATTTGGTCCATCCCAGTGAAAAAATAAATTGATTGGTTTAAAGAAGTCTCACTAAAATGTACTTGAAACAATAGCAAACGGCAATTGTTTTTAAAATAAATTGATTGGTTTAAAGAAGTCTCACTAAAATGTACTTGAAACAATAGCAAACAGCAATTGTTTTTAAAATAAATTGATTGGTTTAAAGAAGTCTCATGAAAAAGTACATGAAACAATAGCAGACGGTAATTGTTTTAAAATGTTAGTCTGGTCTTACATATATGACTATATAACCAAATTTGTTTCAATTCATTTCTTCTTTTTGATTATAATGTTAATAGCAGTTTGTATTTTCCTTTAACCTTCCAAAATAATTATAGGCTGGTAAAAATATAACCTGGGATAATTGATTTTTACACATTACCAGCCAACTGTTAGGAAAATACCCAATGATGTAATGTAGTGTGTAAGGACATTTTTTAATTTTGTCATTGAAAAATGTCCAGAGGATCTTGAAATCATTTTAGCAATTAAAGAAAATAATCATTTTGACACTATTTTATTATGCTTTATTCATAATCTAACTTTTAGCAATTAAAGAAAATACTCATTTTGTGTTGTTTACTTTGAAAAGGGATAACAGACCACTATTTTATTATGCTTTATTCATAATCTAACTTTTAGCAATTAAAGAAAATACTCATTTTGTGTTGTTTACTTTGAAAAGGGATAACACATCACTATTTTATTATTCTTTATTCATAATCTAACTTCTAGCTCTTGATTAGCATATTAGAACAGTTATAATGCAGCTATTCTGTTAACAAAAATAATGTTTATCTAATTTAGCTGTCTAGCTTGAACTCTAGTTTTTAATTTTGTTTGCTATCAATACACAAAATTTACTTTTTTAAAGAATTAAACTGTTAGAAGAAATTTGAAGACAGTAAATTGAGATGATAATTGTAACATTGTAAACATAAATATTATAAGAATTGAGATAATTGTAACATTGTAAACATAAATATTATAAGAATTGAGCCATCCCACTTATCACTTAATCAAATTTAAAACTTGGTGTAGGGAAATGCAGTCAGGTTAGGTCAGTTAGGTCTGTATTTGCTGCTCATCTGACAATAGGTAGTCCCAACCATTGTTTTCAGATTTGACAGACTAAAGCAAATGTTTACATGATAGTTTTGGATGGTAAGACACCTAGTCAGATTGTAGTATTTGCTGACAAAGCATCAGCCATACCTAACCAAACTACATGATAGTTTTGGATGGTAAGGCATACCTAATCAGACTGCAGTATTTGCTGACAAAGCATCAGTCATACATACCTAACCAAACTACATGATAGTTTTGGATGGTAAGGCATACCTAGTCAGATTGCAGTATTTGCTGACAAAGCATCAGTCATACATACCTAACCAAACTACATGATAGTTTTGGATGGTAAGGCATACCTAGTCAGATTGCAGTTTTTGCTCACAAAACATCAGTCATACCTAACCAAACTACAAGATAGTTTTGGAAGAGTAAGGCATACCAACTCGGATTGCAGTATTTACTGACAAAGCATCAGCCATACCTAACCAAACTGCATGATAGTTTTGGATGGTAAGCCATACCTAGTCAGATTGCAGTATTTGCTGACAAAGCATCAGCCATACCTGACCAAACTACATGCTAGAAAATAACTCTCTGCAAAGAACAGCTTAAATTATTTGCCTAAATAATTTTGCAAACTACAGCCCCACTTTGTGCAAAGTGTGTGAAATGAGTTTATTGAAGATAATTTTTTAAAATAAAAATATAATATTTATGACAGTGTGGGTTTGATTTGCAATATTTTCCACAGGAATCAATTTAAAGCTCGGCCAATAAACACAAGGATATTGTCAAATCCAAATTTGGGAGTGAAAAAAGTACCTACAAAGCCTCCAACAGAACCAGAAGAATTTACTTTGTCTGCTAACCTTCGCAAGAAAGATTTAGATGT
The DNA here is from genome assembly GCA_028829895.1 of Sinotaia quadrata. Lineage (NCBI taxonomy): Eukaryota > Metazoa > Mollusca > Gastropoda > Architaenioglossa > Viviparidae > Sinotaia > Sinotaia quadrata. The sequence continues at coordinate 133,165,108 of CM054181.1, forward strand.
AAAATCAGGAGAGAAGTATGAGTTTCATGCTCAACCCATCAACAAAAAAATATTGGAGGGCCCTGTGGTATGGCTTTTTAAATACTTGCTGTATATTTTACAATATTGGATTGACCATTTTCCTTCCTTAGTCATATTTCTGATGTAGATAGTGACTGCTATTACTGTTTCAATAAAATATTAACTATTGCAAGTTAGTTAGACATTTATATTGAAAAAAATAAGTTACAAGTTATAATCAGAGGGTTTGCATGGGCAAAGAAAAATACTGGAAAAATCAGGAACATTGCAATCCCCAAAAGTCCAGTTACTGGAAAGAATGTTAGTGACCATTTTAACTTTGAATAGGAAAATATTAGTGAGAATTGAAGTTTGAGTTTGAAGATTTTTTTTTTAAAGCTACATTTTAACCTTTTAATTGTGGGTTACGGTGTTATAAATTAAAACTGGAAACAGGTCTTATTCCCTCCTAGCAGTTACCATGAGGAGGTAGTGACTAGGACAACTTTTCCCTTGGATATTTAGGCACTAGAGCTTATAACTATGCAAAGGTTTTCAGTAAACCTTGCAGTGATTACATCCACTGATAATGAACACTATATGGCTGATTGTTTTATTATTGTGAAACAATATATATAACAAAAACACTGATTTATAGTTATTCAACTAGGATAAAATATATGGTTTAAAGAAGAAAATTTAGGAGAGATAGAATTCTTAGACTCAAAATAAAATTCAAACATTTGTTTTCATTTTAGTTTCTATTTTAAAATTTCTCTTGGATGTGTACAGTGCTGTTAATTTATGACTGCAGTGATTAATTAAACAGCTTTAGTTAGGAATAACTTAATGATTTGAGTGAAAAAACAGAGAATTTGTTTGAAACAGACATGAGAACCCTGTTTAATGACTGTATCTATCAAACACTAAACTGAGCAGATTTTTATAAAATTTACCACTTATTAGTTTTTTCCTTATTACTTGTTATAATCCATCCACCACTGCCTCCCATACATTAAATGTGTATATCAAATAGTTAAGATTTAAGAAAATATTGAAAATTTTTATTAAAAGTATTCTATGAAGTGCATGTGAGTTCTTTCATTTGAATTGGCTGTTTAACAAGAATCCCTCAGTTTGATTGCCAGATAATTTTCTTCTGATATATAATTATAATTATTACGAATGTGAACCATTTCTGGCATTTGTTATAAACTTGTGTGAATGTGTGTGGTTAGGCATGGATAGATATTTAACAATGTGAACTATTTCTGGCATTTGTTATAAACTTGTGTGAATGTGTGTGGTTGGGTGTGTGGAAGATATTTAAAATTGTTAACCGTTTTTGACATTTGTAGTAAACTAAGAATGAATATGTATGTGGTAGGGCGTGGTGCCTGTGAAACCAGCTCTGCCAACTGTGCCTATGTCTCCCGCTTTTGCTCTGAAGCACAGGGCTCGACTTCCTGTTGAAGTTCCAGAAGAGAAAGTAAGTTGATTTTTAAAATAATCTTTGTATAATTGAATATTTCTTACTATTTTCACCCTGTAATCTACCATGGGATGTAAACTTTCAAAAGTGTTTGCTTTATTTATATTGGTTGAAAAAGTTTCAAAACTTGTATTTTTTTATGTTCTCAAGTAACTTTCTAAACTGCTTATTTTTCAGTACTTTTATTCATATTTTAATCTGAAATCTTTTCTCACATTCCACGTTTATTTAGCAAAATTCTTGCTTGTGTTTGTGTGCGTGTGTGTGTTTGAATGAAATTAGCTATGTAGTGTTTGATATCAGTATTTCTTGTTCAAAATATCTTACCTGTTTTATACGAACCTGATTGACATGAGTAAAATGAGGATTAGCAAATATATTCTTTATGTAAATGGAAAGTGCTTTGGCATACTCTCATAATTTGCACAATATTTGGCCATTGAAATAATGAAGTCAATGTGATCAGTGAACTTTAAGTATTTGAAATTCCCTTATCCTAAATTACTGTTATTATAGCAAGGATGTGTGGTCATTGAACCTTTAGTATATGAAATTCCCTTATCCTAAATTACTGCTCTGTAATGTGGCAGAGTGCATGCACAGTGAACCATTAGTTTATAAAATTAGCGTATGTTAAAATACTGTACTCCTTATCTTTAGTAACTGTCTTTTAACTTAAATTATTGTACTCCTTAGCTTTATTTACTGTACTCACCTTTAATTACTGTACTCCTTATACTTAGTTTAGGTATTCCAAACATCGCTGAATGGCTGATTGGGACGTTGTTTTGTCAATTTTTCTACATTTTCAACACTCATGTTTCCTCTGTATTATTGAAGCTTTGTAAAATAAAAGCACATGAAACAAAAGTTTGTTCTCTGTTCTGTCTTTCTGTGTTTTTTGTTTTAATAAATAATTGTGAAAAGGTTATAAAAAGTTATTCAGAAGTTGCCAACCGAACGACTTTTTTACCAAGCCGCCATAACTTGTCCGGCGGTAGCGCTTAACACATGCACTCTTTCTCGGTCCGTGGGGTCGCATAGGGTACAGTAATCTAAAAATAATAATGGTTTTCATGTAGGGGAGAGAACAAGGTTCATTTCCATACTAAATAGTGCGCGGGAATTTCAAGATAAAGCGAAATACGGTTAAACTTAAATTTTCTTAAATTACGTTTTTGGTGATTCCGATAACATAGCAACCGTAAAAGCTACCAGAAAATAGGAAAATTCTTCATCTATAAGTCTATATAGTTTGTTTGAGACAAAAAGTACGCTACAAGACTCCAATTGCGTTGAAAGAACTGTACTCAGTGACCGAAATCACCGAAGACCGAAAACAACAATGGCGGACGAGTATCGAGTACCGTAGTGTTCAACTCTGCGACATTGAACCGGTTTCCACTTTGCATTCTCGTGCATCACTCTGTTTAAGGATGTTAGTTGATAAGTTAAATCACTTATTTTCAGTTTATAGCGTATATTTGTTCGTTTAAAGGACTATAATAGCCGATAAATAAGAATTGTCAGTGTCTATAGGCCTACGGTAGCGTTCGTCTTTTAAGGCGTTGAGGGTGAACACAGAAAATAACTTTCTGAATTTATTCCTGCCTTATCCATAGCTTAAGTTTTGTATCATTCAATAGGGGAAAGATTTATTTGCAATATAATGTATTTCGTTTATTCGGATCGCGTGTTATTTGTTTTTAATTCTTTTTATTTTGTGGTCACGTGACCATATTTTCGTCCCTTACTGCATTAGCTGGGCACAGTGTAAACAAAGAGTATATCACTGATTCACTAGATTAAAAATAAATAGTTATTATTTTTACCAGATTTTCTTTTCTTTTTTAAAATTTTGATAGACACGAGTGAGTTATATATTTATTACCTGTATTTTGCAAGCTTATTTTTCCATAATAAATATATGTGTGAGTTGATAATGCACATACTATTACTATAAGTATTACATTTAATGATTTATAAGATCATAACTTTGGTGGTGGTGGGTGAACTCTGAAAATGACTTTAGAATTTATATTCCTTATCCAAAGCTTATGGTAGTACACATAACTGAAATCCAGTAAATGTCAACAACAAAAATTGTATCAAATAAATGAAGGAAATTTTTATTCAAGTTTTCAGAAACTGGTGAAAAATGGTTGATGATTCAAAATATATAGGCCTAGTCACTTTTTTTCTTATGAATTTAATAGGTTTTGCATCAAAATTATTTATTTAATATAAACATTTTCTTAAACTTAAAATTTGTTAATTCTTTTTGACAAGATTATAAGAAAACCTTAAAATATATAGACAAAATATTCAATTAATATACTGTAATTTCTGGTTAGTGTGTAGCAATCATTCAGCTGATGGAGCACATATTTTATTTAAATAATAATTTTTAAAATTTAAAAAAAAAAAATTAATTATAATTATATATCCACACTATAGTAAAATATATTAAAAAGTTAGAGGTTCAGAAGCCAGCTTATGTTATCCTTAAACTGTGTTCAAAATTCTTTGCAGATATCTTTAATAGTTATTTTTAAGATATCCTGCAGAAACCGAAATTAATGACTGATTTTCAGTTAACTTTTTAACCATAAATGTCTCCTATGGTATACTCCCATCTTTGATTGAAAATATCTTCAAAACTATTGTGATTTGTCCAAAAATAAAAGCAATTTCATAAAATTTATATCAGAAAAGACCAATAAAATTTTTGTTATTGAACTTTTTCAATTTTTCATGCTTTTTGAGCAGATGTGCCACCTTAAGAGATTGTACCATTCAATAAGGGAAAGATTTGAGGTACAAATATTTTTTAAAGCATGTCATTGGAAAGACTGGCTGAGAAAAGATGATGTAGAGATAATAAATATTAAAAGGCTGTCTTTTACTGCAACTATGAAATTCTGTCTATGTCCAGTGAAGGTAGATTGTGGAATAACGGTCTACCAGCAGATTGAATTGCTTATTTAGGTTAAGCACCACAACATGAAACATGCTGTTGTGGAAAGAATGTAATTGTGTGCATTCAATGTATAAGAACATTCCTTGTGATTCCATGCTAGACAGCACTAGAATCATTGAACTGAAAAAGCATTAAATTAGATGAACGATTGGCAAATGTCTGAGTGTGTGTGTATAAAATATGAAGATTTCCTTACTGTGGTGAGTGCATTCTTAATATAGATCTTTCCAAACTGAATCCAATGATACCAAAAGCATCTCTGTAGCTCAATTACAAGCAGAGTTATTACAATTTTAACATTTATAGCAATTTCGCCCATTTTGTGTTAACTGCGTTAGAGCTTTTTCCAACCTGAAAATGAATAAATTACTAATTTTGACTGACTGTATATTTAAAAATAACATTGCAAAGCCTCTCAAAAAAATTCAGCCATATCTGTGGGTTGGATACTACTTATGTAGAGAGTCTGAACTATATTGTTCATCATTTCTTCATTTTGTGGACCTTCAAAATAAGCTATTTGTACAACTTCGTTTTTGAGCGTAAAACTTTGTGAAAAATTAAATATTGAAAAATTTGTAACTTTGGTTGTAATTGAGGTACAAACTTCATTTTAGTATCATTGAAATCAGCAAAAAAAGTTCTATCTGTCTAATTGTTTTTAAAGTATGAATAATGATTTTGAAAAATATGTTTGGAATACCTACTTAGTTACTGTACTCCTTACCTTTAATTACTGTACTCCTTATCTTTAGTTTCTGTACTTTTTATCTTTAGTTACTCTATTCCTTACCTTAAGTTACTCTATTCCTTACCTTAAGTTACTGTACTCCTTACCTTTAGTTACTGAACATCTTACCTTTAGTGACTGTACTCTTTAACTTAAATTATTGTACTCATCCTACATTACGGTACTCCTTATCTTAAATTACTATACTCTTTAATTTAAATTACTGTACTTATGCTAAATTTTTGTACACCTTATCCTAAATTACTGCACTCCTTATCTTAAATTACTGTAGTCATCCTAAATTATTTTACTCCTTATCCTAAATTACTGTAGCCATCCTAAATTATTGTACTTTATTATTGCAGGAGTGTGGGTGGATAGGCTGGTTACATATTATTTTAGTGTGTATGCAGTGAGTCTTAAGAAGAATTTAATTATTATATTTGTAATTTTGGGCATGTCTGTTTTAAAGCCAGATACAAGTGTAATAAAGGCTAAACCAGTGCCACACACAGGTATTCCTTTCCAGCCTAAGTTACCACACCAGCACACTGTCCCAGAACCATTTTCTGTGGAGACACGCAGCAAAATGATGCTGGCACAGAAAGAGGATAAAATTAAACAAATTTTAGAAGAAGAAAAACGAGTAAGTTACTTCCTCCTTATACCCACATTCCATTTTTGTTAGGAAAGTTTCTTTATTTTTTCTCCACTACATCATTCCTGCTCTATCTAATTGCCATTCAGTATCTGACTAGTTTAGAGCTGTTTACTGTATTTCTATAGCAAATGCCCTAGTCAGTTCTTTTGTTAATAGAGGAAATGTAAAATTTACCATTTATAAAAAAAATACATGAATGAACTTTTATGATTTTGATCTTTAAATCTTAACATTTTTGGCAGCTTATCTATTTTACCCTTGAGAATTTGAAAAACATATTTTGTGTGCATGTGCGTGAAATGATTGATGGAAAGCATTTTACTTTATATACCTGAGTAGTAGTTGATAATGTTTTTGTTTTTTATTGTAATGTGGATCTGCAGAACTTATGTTTGACTTATATTAGGTTACAGAATCTAGAGATAATGGATATATAAATAAATATATGTAACATACCTGCATAATAGCTAATATTACAGAACACATCACTCACTATAGGTTAAAAAATTAAAGATTTGACATTTCAGCATGTAACTAGTAGGTGAAGTTTTAAAAAAATCAGGAATGCAATAAAAACAATTTTTACTGGCTTTTTTGATGTAACTGTGAGAAATTTGTCTTCAGTTTGAAATGCACCTCTTGAGTGTGTGCAGTTTCCTGCATGTCACAATATTCAAAAAAAACTTTGATTTTACTTTAAAAAAATTAAACTCTTCATAAAAAATTGGTCTGCTTAACATTCTTTGATTACAAAGCAACAAGTTCATTATCCTGCTTTGTAAAGTACTAGGTTGTCTGCTGGTTCTGAAGCCAATATGCACACTCGCCTGGTCGGATGTGGATACACCATTGTTCAATCAGGTTTATCCCATTTCTAATTGAAATTCAATGTGGCATCACTCTGAATATATCATTGCTCAACTGGATTTACCAACTGTCTCATATATGAATGTTGACGTTTCCGAATATTTGGACAGTCCATTCAAAGTTGGAATCTATCTCCCTGAACCTGGTTTAGGTTGAAGGTGTTGTCAAAATAAAAATTATTGATGGAACTGAAGAGAGAAAAACTGGTGATTAACAATTTAACCTTTATTAAAAAAGTGATTTACAAATAAATACTTGTCCTGTAAGTTCATGAGAAAATTAATATGAATGAGTTTAATGAAATCCAACAAATCTAAAATTAGGGGGGAAAAAAGCACACCTGGCAATTGATCCTGTCAAATGACAGATATTTTTCTAGTCTGAACAACAAAAGTATTTGTTTTCACTGGTGTTTGCTTACTTAGGCTGACAGCAGCTTCTGACCTAAGTCGATTTTGCTGCCTGGCACAAGGTGTAATGCTGTGTAGAATTGTAGAGGAGGATAGACTTGAGGGTGGTTAATAGGAAAGTTGAAAAGTGATGATGATTAATGTTGACTGATGGGTCCAAAGTGTTTGTATGAAGGAATTGTCTGGTCAGCAGAGACCTATAGCTTTCCGGTCTTCTATGGACTACTGTGGTGGTGATTTACTGTGGATGTTGTTGCTGTCCCCAGTGTTTCCTTGGGATAAAGATAGAGAAGGCCAGTATAGATAGTCCAAGAATAGTTGAATCATGCTTCCAGTGACATAGTTACAAAATTCCCATTGCTGTTAATGTGGCCATCTGGACTGTGTTGTCTTTTGCACAGTTGCTGGTGTTGATGTGTTTTCCTTTCTTGTTTTCTCTATCAGTTTGTTGTTCTATGTTCTCTGTATGTTTTTGCTCTCTCTGTATGTGTGGAGGCGTTTTTTTCTTTCTTTTTTTTTTTGTTTCCTCTGTGGTTTTTTTCAACTTCTGGTGTTGGCTTGGTAAAGGTGTTGGCTCACTCAAGGGTGAAAAAGGAGCCTCAAGCACTCTTGTATAATTTTCAAGGGATGCATTGATTTCTGATAAGGTGTCTATTGATGGCTGTCTTTCCAAAGGTGTCTATTAATGGCTGTCTTTCCAAAGAATGCTGTTTTTGTCATATAGTCTTTACTTTGCTTGTTTGTGTGATGACTATTTGTTGCTTTGGTTTTATTGCAACTTAGATTTATTTTTCTTCAGTTTTTGTCTGTGTTGTTTTGCCTCTCTCTGCTGTAGTTCTCTCAGCCCAACCATAGGAGTGAAGTATATGACAACAATGAACCTTTGTCATGTTTTTTTTCTTTTTGAACTTTTGGCCCGCATGTCAACAAATGAACGAGCAGGGAATGATCACTCTCACACACACACACCTCCAATAGTGTTTGACAACTAGAAGTGTTTCTTAATACTTGTATTTATTTTGCATAATTTTAAACCAACAGAGAGACTGTTTTGGTCTTGCATAAAAGTTCTATTATGGTATCATATTTTTAAAGCTTATAGATGTCTGTTGAACTGTTTTCTTACTATTACACTACGTCTACTACTTTGTGTTGAAAAGTTGGATGGCTTGAAATTTCAGAAATGGATATATCAAACTTTATAGTTTATCTTGATAATTCTGGGAGAGCTGTTTCAGTTTGTTCTTGTGATCTTTAAATTCACTTAATCTTGATAACAGCAAGATTTATTCTACTTAGAATTAAAACCCAGTTTGTTTTAATTTGGATAATTACTTGAGACCTCTTAAGCATTTTTGCAATCAATGCCAATGACTTTAGAGCAGGGATGAGCAACTTATTAGGACTTTGGGCCATATTCAGCTCTAAAAAGCTTCCAGGACTCTAGTCACACATAATTTTTCAGTTTAAAGACACTATTATCAATTATTATGTTGCACACTTATGATGATTTTAATTAATTGTAGGCATTAGTGGCTGCTAAACATCTTTATTTCAGTAAACTGTTCAAAGAATTTCATAGAGGAATACATCTTACCCTTAAATTGCTGCAAATCCTTAATAGTAAATAAGCTGTAGGGTCAGTTTAATATGAAAAGTGACACTCTCGTAATGAAGTATGCAAAGCAACCAAAAAATGAATTTTTAGCAACTTCCAATCCGATTTATGTGCTGCCACACTTCCTGTGTATTATAAATAGAAACAAAGAGCCTTCTCACTCAAGGTGATGCATGTATGCACCTCCGATCACTACAAATACCATGCAAACGGTCATGTGTTAATAAGGAACGAAGTATTCCTATACAGGATCAAAGAGTTACCCCCAAACAGCAAAAAGACTTGGATTATTGATTTGGTAATGATTAATAAAGTTATTTTTAAAGTAATCCCACAACTGATTTTTAAAAAAAATTTACAATTACAAATAGCTGGAGTGCAAAATCAATTTTAGTTTGCACTAGTGATTTACGTTGTTGGGTCTGATAGGAACTGATGTTGAGTTACATAAATGTATAGTGAAATTGGGTTAACTGACCTTGAGTTTGGCAGAAATGGGTGTGGTTACTCGGGGAAGGGGTTTGGGTTGGCATTATAGCATATTCAGGGTAAGTTTACACTCAAGGAGAAAACATTCACAAAGTGGCATCAGTTGCTTGCCTGTTACTGGTGAATATTACACAACCTGAGAGTGATTTAATTGCACTAGATGTCAGGATTCCAGGAAGAAAAATAGTGGAGCAATAGTAAAGCAAAGCAAAACATGGGCTAAACAAAAACTATAAAGTGAAGCAACATATGGGCTTATAAAAATCTGTATAGTGAAGCAAAATATGGTTTCAGAAAAATTTATCTTTGCGCTGTTTGTAGTTTGCTAATGACAGTCTGAGACAGATTAAAAAGTTTTGGGCGCCAGATATAGGCAGTGGCTTGTTGAAGCCTACCTTACAGCAAACACTATGCATTTTGTAAAGGATTCAAATAATGTGTTTTAAAACAGGCTCGTGAGTTTCATGCACAACCTCTACCTCCTCAGGAACCAGGTCCTCTTCCCCCCAAAATGACCAAAGAGCCAACTGTACCTAACCCTTTCCAACTAGCAACAGACATCCGGGGTTCGCAGTACTCTGAAGAGTTTGCTCGAAAGGTGGGTGATGACAATTGCATCGAAACCAAACAGTCAGCTATTTAATTCAGTCTTTACCTTTACATATTATTATTCTGTGTTCTGTAAGCTATGCTTGAATGCTTCAGTTTATTGAAGTAAAGCATGCTGGCTTAGAAATGCATGCTAATGTGAAGCCTTTACATGTTATTCTTCTGTGTTCTGTAAGCTATGCTTGAGTGCTTCAGTTTACTGAAGTAAAGCATGCTGGCTTGGAAATGCATGCCAATGTGAAGTCTGTCTTCCATCACCACCTAGTTTATATTTCCATCATGGATTGGCTATTTTATACTTAGTCAGCCTTCTGCATACATTTTAGTCAAGATTAAATTTATGTTACACTGGATTTATACTAAAATTGACAAACAACTTTTAATGGGGTACTATTTTGTTTCTCTTTTATAATTCATGAAAATGTAGCCATTTTCTGATTTGTTAAACCATTGATGTTTGACTTTTCAATTTCATTGTTAGATTGAAAATTAGAAAGCATTACTGTTTTATTTTGTAGTAAGGATAAAGATTAACTGTAGGGAAAATATTTTATTTAACTAATTATTTATAAATTTACACTTTAGAAGTCTCATACTTATATAAAATAAAGGCATGTGTTATAATGGACATAGGTATAAAAATATCTTATTTTTAAACTAAAATTTATAACTAATATCACTCCATTTTTGAAAATGAATACTTAAAAAAATTAATTTAATTTAATAAACCTAATATTTTTTGTGTTCTGTCTGTCTAATTTAATTTGATGTATATCTAGTGCATTGGTAGTTAAAATTTCCATCTGTATACAAATAATTGAAGGGACCATGTCTGGGCACAATATTGAGGAGCTTTGTCACGTGAATCTCTTAAAACCCAATTTTGCTTCATGGGAAATTAAACCATGCAAGATTTATTTCTATCTTTTCTTGCATAACTTGTGATTAGGTCCAGACTTCATGTCTTCTGTCAGTCTCACCTTAATCAATCAGTATCCAGTAGATTTTTACGTAAATAATATGGCTTGCAAAGAATAGGCTCAATTGAAAATTTAAAACACCGAATAAATATTTTTGTTGTTTATTTTACTTGTTGTTAAGATGAATAGTATGATTGGTCAACTGCAAACAGGAATCACTATATTACATAGAACTAAATGCTGATATTTTTAGACAAGACCTGTAAGTTCATGCATATGTGTTTGTATTGAGGTGTTAGTGGTTAGTGTCCAAGTGTGTTGAGGTGAGTATGTTATTGTGATACAGGGAGGAAACAACTTAAATGTTTCTTATTCACTGGATCAAATTATTTTTTCACATTTCACTTTTGTGATAGCAGATCTTTTGTGCTGTCTTTGGATAGATGTATGCATAAAGTCTCTATACAGTCACCTTCACAGTCACATAGCCTCTTCACAAGTCATAGGATGGTCCTTGTAGTGCTGATGCCCTCTTTAGTGAAGCATTGCATTGTGCTTTTAACATGACTCAACTAAAATAAGAACTTAGTAAATAATAGGGTTCATATATCTTGACTTTATATTGTAAAATTAACCAGAAAAAAAGGATTTATTTGGGAGTGGGGTAACAAATAAAACTAGTAGTAAATACTAAAAGATAATTTTTTATAATGAAGGCTGATTTCATGCATTAAATCATGTAATTGTTTTTACAATGCGGTTGGTGGTGGTGATGGTTGTGCACTATTCACATGGAAGTGGTTTTCTTTCAGACACACTCAACAGATAGGGTGCATCAATTTTCTGCTCAAAACCAGGTAATCAACATTACATCCAAACATTTGAATTGCTACTTTTATATTTGAAGATTTATTTGCACAAGGCTGTTGCTGACTTTTTTAATATCTTATCTTATATATTTTGTTGTACAATACCAATTTTAAAATGCCTCTTCAGTTGTCAAGTTTTGTAATCCAAACTACCATCATTAGCTTATATCTTTAAAAATAAACTAGTTCTATTTCTTTTATTGAATTTGCAAAACCATCCCAAGTATCTAATGAATTAATTTGTAAAATATTCATTAATGAATCAAACATCATCTTTGTGGCTTCATCTCCACCTTTCATGTATCCATCAAAACAGATATGTGCAATAACAAGAACAGTTTAATATTTCCATCTTCTGTATATTAATTTTATGAAGAGAAAACATGGATCTTATTGTAGTCTGCTTATGTGATTTTGATTTATTTGTTCCCTTTTCATCACCTTACATCTTTTCTGCTTTTAAAAACAAATTCTTTTGTCCACTACTAAAAATGTTTTGTTGGCCATCTTAGTGCATTTCTGCTTCTAAGTGTTTTGTTTTGTTGTCCATTTTAATTTACAGCATTTCTGCTTCTGTTTTGTTTTGTTATCCATTTCTGCTTTTAAGTGTTTTGTTTTGTTGACCATTTATAGCATTTCTGCTTCTGTTTTGTTTTGTTATCCATTTACAGCATTTCTGCTTTTAAGTGTTTTATTTTGTTGACCATTTATAGCATTTCTGCTTCTGTTTTGTTTTGTTATCCATTTACAGCATTTCTGCTATTAAGTGTTTTGTTTTGAGTTGACCATCTTAGTGCATTTCTGCTTCTAAGTGTTTTGTTTTGTTGGCTATTAATAGCATTTCTGCTTCTAAGTGTTTTGGTTTTTTTGTTGTCCATTAATAGCATTTCTGCTTCTAAGTGTTTAGTTTTGTTGTCCATTTACAGCATTTATGCTTCTAAAAGTGTTTTGATTTGTTGTCCATCTTACAATTGCATTTCTGCTTTTAAAGTGTTTTCATTGTCTTCTTTACATCTTATTATTTGCTTCTAGAAATCTTTTTTGTTGTTGTCCAGCCCATGTCTTGATTTTACTTCTAAGACCATTTTGTTGTTCCTTTGGTATTTTATTTTCTCCTACTTGAACTGTGAGTTGTTTTTTTACTGCAGATACTATTTTCTGCAACTAGAACCATGTTTGTTTTCCCACAGAGCCTCATTTTCTGCTAGTGCCATGCTTCATTTTTCACACTGAATCCTTTTCTCTGCAACTAGAACTGCTCCGCTTATTCCCAATGAACCCTTTTTTTCTGCAACTAAAGTGGCATTGCTTTTTCCAATGAGCCATTTTTTCTGCAACTAGAACTGTGCTTTGTTTTTCCCAATGAACCCTGTTTTCTGCAACTAGAACCACACTTTGTTTTTCCCAGTGAGCCATTTTTTCTGCAACTAGAACTGTGCTTTGTTTTTCCCAATGAACCCTGTTTTCTGCAACTAGAACCACACTTTGTTTTTCCCAGTGAGCCATTTTTTCTGCAACTAGAACTGTGCTTTGTTTTTCCCAAATGTGCCGTTTCCTGCAATAACAACTGTTTTGTCTTGTGGGTAGCAGATGAAAGAGGAAGAGGAGGAGTTACATAAAGCAGCCATCTTCAAGGCTCAGCCCAATGTAACAGTCTATATGGATCCTTTTGTGCCTGCAAAATCAAATAAGCCTCTCACAGGTACAATCAAATTTTCACTGGGTCTCAGCAATATTGAGAAAGCATTTAGTTATGTTTACACTATGCTGCTTCATTTTACAATCTATCATCTGTTTCTGTACAGGTTGTCTCAGAAAGATGTATTCACACTTTATTAATTAAATTTAAATAATGTTTTACCATATATTCTAAAAAAGTGAATATTCAAAATGTTTGCCATTAGAACTTTTTAAAATACCACGATTCACGATGTCTATGGCACTAAAAACTATAGTGTTGTGCACGAGTCCAAAATTTCAGTTAGTGCAACTGTATATCATTACTATTGCAAAAGCAGATTTCTGTTGTTTTCATTTGTAAATAGTTTGATTGTATATCCTTGAGACACTGTGTATTAAGTGTGAGGGTAAGTTTTAATTTAAAGATTAAACAGATTTCATAAAGTTCCATTGTGATAGTCAAAAAATACCTAGCCTGTACTAGAGCTAGATTGTTTGAAATAGATCATATAGCACAAGTTAGTATAACCATCTTAGGAAAGTAGGCAAAGTCAAATATATAAGCTGAAAGAGGAAAAAAGAAGACCAAATCAGAAAAGTTAAATTACCAATATCAAATATATGAACTAAGATAAAGAAAAAAAGCCACAAAAGAGAGTTAAAATAACAGTCAAGTATACGAATTCGGAGAGAAAACGAAGGAAAGAAAGTCCCTAAAAATAAAGCTAAAATTACAAAGTCAAGTATATATCTAAAAGAAAGACAGAAAAACATTCTCAGTTTATAATGTGGGAAATTAGAAAAATGGAGCAGACTTTTCCACTTATAAGCACACATGCATAAAAGATTTGCCATAACAAAAATGATTAATGAAATTGTTGGATGTTTAGGGAAAAACCAAATTATAGTAATACTTCTTTTTGCTTTTGCATTTCAGAAGTATCTAATATTGAGCTTAACTCAGAGCGTCGTGCAATTCAACGAGAAGATTTTGAACTAAGAAAAAAAGAGAAAGAAGCAGAGCTGGAAGGACATCGTCGTCAAAGAGAACAGCGACAAAAAGAGGAAGAAGAAGCAGCAGTTGCAAAACTTAGAGCTGAAATGGTTCATCGCTCAAATCCTGTCCGTCATTATGCACCAGTCATTCTCAAACCAAGTGATAAGCCTTTAACAAAAGCAGAATCACCAAACTTTTCTGAACGCCTACGAACCAAAGAGCGACTTTGACAATAATAACTTGTATGCCCTTCATCAAAGATTAAATCTGTGTTATTTATCTTAATCTTTTTTCACCTAACTGCTTGAAATTGTGTACATTACTAATCCTCTGACAATACTACCAACCAGTCACAATTGCTGAATGAAATTGCATATGTGATGACAACAGTCTTATGATATCACTGTTTAACATAAGTGTTACATATTTTATAAAAAGGAAAATGTGTGATAAAATGGCACACTGTTTGGTGATTGAGTATTATTGAAATGTTTATATTAGTTTGTTATTTGTCCTTTCATAAAAAGCATTAATATCTAACTCGTCTTGTGAAAAATAAGTTACAATTAATTAATAATAGAAAAATATTTTAAAATAAACAATGACTTAATTTAACAATTGCAAAATAAATTATTATTTTGGTAATAATGTTAAAGTAGTATTTATACCATTGACTTTAGCTGAATAGAGGTTAGAGAAATATCAGAAATAAGTGTCATTAATTTAAAAATAATGTGACTTTGAAATGCAACTTTCCATGCAGGTTTGAATATCATGCTCATCTGTCATCACCTTTTCAACATATACCCCAGTCAGTCATGAGGGGAACTTTATGTTTATGTTGACCGGTCACAGTTTGAATAGTCACCAACACTGGGATCATGTGGGTAACTTTATGTTGACCGGTCACAGTTTGAATAGTCACCAACATTGGGATCACGTGAGTAACTTTATGTTGACCGGTCACAGTTTGAATAGTCACCAACACTGGGATCACGAGGGCTTGAGGGAAACTTTATGCTGATGACAATTTTAATAGTGCTCTAATAGTCACCAATATTCTGGTCACTTTCCATTATCAAATTATACTTGGAAACAATTGTATTTTTAATTGATAGTTTGTATGCATCTGAATGAAGTAATTAATACTCAAGTTTCTTGGAAATTTGATTGCTTAAATTTTTTTATTGTTACTGTTGAAAGTGTATTTGGATGTGGTGATTGGAAGTTAAATTTAACAAATAATTAAAATAATATAGTTTGTATTTTCCAGCACTCATTACTTTGTTTACAATGTTATATGGACAATTTTACCTGCCAATATTTTTCATATGTGTATTACTTATGAAACTGAGAATGTTTTGTGAATAATGATCTGTATGTATTTGAACAGTATATGTTATCTTGACCAATATTTGTGGGAAGAAAAAAATAACAGGTAGGCAAAGCATTTCTTGCTGCATGAATTTAGTGCTTCTGTCAGCTTGTCTCTAGTATTACTTATGATGTAACTTTTTGTAGCCCATTTGTTTTAACCCGTTCGTCGTCTTCGGGACGATTTTGACGTCTTAAAAAAAATTGTGCACACGTCCTAGGGACGAAATGGGACGCCACGCCTGCAGATGTGGCTAAAACGATCGTGCTATTAAAAAAGATCCAACTATGAGTGAAAGAAATATGTGGTCTGCCTCAGCAACCACTGTGCTCTAAATTCTATCTTTAGATATTATAATTAGGAAGCTCATGTGACTGAATTCCCGCAGTTTGTAACACAACCCTGCATCTTCCTGGAAAGTTGGCAGACTTTACGATTACGTAATCTGGCAAGCGCACATTTTCAGTTGGATTATTGTGAATTTGCTTGTACTGCTGGATCAGAGTGTGAGGAGAGTAGTTTTTCTTCAGAAGAAGAGGATATTGAACAACCTAATATTCCACTTTTAGATGAAAGAGGTGACACCAATGCCACTGAATCTATAAACGAAACCGGTCGCCCACATGGCGACATTTTGAGTGTATCGAGTGACGCACGCGTTGCCACGAGCACGGAGATTCAAACATTTGCAGGCCGTAGTGGGGTAAAAATGCAGTTTCCAGAAAATGCTACAGTACTTGACATTTTTCAGGCATTTTTACCAGAGAATTTTGTACAAAAAATTGTCGAGTACACTAATATATATGCATCTCAGCAACTTTTGCAAGATAACCTTTGTGCTACAAGTCGTATCAAGAAATGGCATGATACACAGTTGTCTGAAATATATCAATTTTTGGCACTTATTTATTTGATGGGAATATGTAGACTACCCACATTGATACATTATTTTTGTAAAGATGAAGCCTATGGCCAACTTTTATTTCGTAAAGTAATGTCTGGCCATAGATTTTATTTGTTACTAAATTGCCTACATTTTTGCGATAACGCTGTCTCCGATCCTACCGACTGTATCCACAAAATTCGATTGATTATTGATCATTTCAGATAAGTATTTTCATCCATTTATGTGCCTGGAGAAAATATTTGTGTGGATGAATCCCTGATGTTGTGGAAAGGTCGTTTAGGATTCAGGCAGTATATAAAATCTAAACGGGGTAGATTTGGAATCAAATCATATGAAATTTGTGAGAGTCTGACAGGGTATGTTTATGATTTCATTATGTACATGGGGAAAGACACTGAGTACACTTTTACTGATGGAAATCAGGGGGAGAAAGTTGTTCTAACTCTTAGAACCACTTCTAGGGAAATATTACAAGGTGTACACAGATTGCTTTTTCACTAGCCCCACCCTAGCGCGCATTAATTTGGCAAACAACACATACATATGTGGAACTGTCATGGGAAACAGAAAAGACATGCCAAAGAACTTTCCAGGCACTAAGCTCACCCCAGGACAAATTGCAATTGTCCATAATGATGGCGTTTCTTGTTTTGGGTTCATAGCTGCTTTTTTATAATTGATAGTCTTTATAATACTAAATCTTTGCATACAGTTTAACATCCGACAAGTGTGGTGAGGGATATGTTTGGTCACATTAGGATTTTAATGTTAATTCACTTATTTTCAATACAATATTCCTCACAAACACCACAATTTATTTAAACTATTTTAAAAAAGAAATTAAAACAAAAAATTCGGAATACCAGATGTGTACAGTAGGAGTATTGATACTTTTTATGGATATAAAGGCCAAGTTAGCTCCTAGTGGAGATAAAATACTGGATAGTGTGCCCCTTGACTAAAGTAATCCCCCTTAACCCGTTCCACGACGTTTAACCTTTAGAAGGTCTCTGCGCCAGGTCACTTTTTTACATCGATAGCCACTTTAAAAAAATAACAATCAAGTCAAGCAGACGATATGTTTGGGTTCAGCAGCCAATCTGCTCTAATTTTATCATTGGCTAACTATTTTTAGAAAGGTATTTTCCATTACAAAGTTCGGAAATCCCCAGACACCTCACGTTTATCGAAGCTGAGCCGCCATTTTGAACCGAAGTTTGTACTACACATGGCTCGTTTCAAGGTCCATTTTCAGTTGTTTGCTTGATCCTACCTAACGAACTTTATTGTGTAAATAAATTTAATATATTGTAGATGAAATTCGACAGGCCTACTGAATTTTTGGATGTGACCATTTGATAATAAAAAATAAAAACCGGTCCGTCTCCACCCGAAACCTCGTGGACGTTGTTATGACACTTTTTTTTATCGATAGCCACTTTAAAAAAAATACCAATCAAGGTCAAGGAGAAAGATATGTTTGTGTTCAGCAGCCAATCTGCTCTAATTTTATCATTGGCTAACTAATTTTAGAACAGTCATATCATTAAAAAGTTCGGAAATCCCGAGTCACCCCTCGCTTGTAGAAGAAGCTGAGCCGCCATTTTGAACCGGTTTGGAATTATACATTGCACGTTTCAAACACGATTTTTTGTTGATTGCTTGAATCTACCTAAAGAACTTTATTGTGTAAATAAATTTAATATATTGTAGATGAAATTCGACAGGCCTACTGAATTTTTGGGTGTGACCATTTGATAATAAAAAATAAAAACCGATCAGTGTCAAACCGAACCCTCGTGGTTTTCATATGACTCTTTCGTTTTGTTCAAAATCAACCAATTTCCCCAGGAATAATATTTACACAATTATAATAAATTATTATTTGTACCATATATTCAAATGGCAATCAACAAAAATCGTTTTCTTCGGATTTTATTCAAGGAAACATCTAACAAAATTGACGAAGGTCAACACAAGAAAAAGGTAAGAAAACTTTTTATTTATTTATTTATTTTTGAATTTAAAATAATAATCAGCAAACGTTAAAAAATTAAATAAATATTTTTAAAATGTCCCCCATAATATTTATTTTGAAAATCATTTTAGAATTGTACGAATTATGCTTGCTTTTAATTATTTAGTAGACTAGTAAAAAAAACAAAACGGTGAAAATGTTCCCAAGTTCAACAAAAAGATAAGAAATCTTTGTATTATTTCTTTGTTTTTGAATTCGAAATAAATTTAAAAAATACTTTTAAGATTCCTTAGTATGTCTATAATAGGTAGTAATTTAAATTTTTAAAATCCATTGATAATTACAGTCGCTTTAAATTTTTTAGCACACCGACCCATTCAGTTATCGTTAAGCGTCAAACACTACCGTCATGGAACGGGTTAATTCCAAGAGTGAAACATTGGCTGGAAGGTAATATGGGGGTCCTAAATGTATACATAACTGGTTAGCATTAATATTTATAGCTGTCTTCTTGCTTTAAATCATGAACAGCCATCTTATACCTTGTGGGAGGAATGGAATGGACATATTTGGTTTTAGGGTATACCAACTCTGTGCAATGTCCCACCTCTTTTGTGTGTGGGTAGACCATGACCACCATCTTGCTTTTTGGGGGACAAACCAAACTGCAAATTGCAATCAGTACTTTCCCCATGGCCATGGGCCAAATACATTTGAATAGACCCTATTTTCTTTATTGATGTTCAAATGGGAAAGTTTGCCAAATCTCAATACCAGAAGCAATTGAATAGCAAACCAAAAGTTCACAGCCAAAGAAAATTTGTTTTAAAATGAGTTATTAACCAAACTATAGGCAGTCAAGCAAAATAAATCAAACTATTTCATTTTGGTACCTGTTCTATATTTTATAAATTTATATCATTCAATGCAGTGTTTAAAAGTTGCTGAAAAAACTAAAGGTGAAAATTAATAATTTGATCTAATACTACTTAATCAATTTGGCATTAAATTCACTTCGTGAAAGAAAAATGCAATTTGAAATGAAAGTATTGCTTTATATGAACATTTTTCATTATCCGCACATTGATCTTAGGCAAACTGGAATATATATGTTGGCAAACGTAAGAGAGAAGTAACAATTAAAACACTTCCACCTGCTATTTTACTCTAGAAGTGTATGCCCAGAGTGAGCCTATTAAATGACATGCCTCTCCTGTGTCAACATCTTGCTATGTCTATTGAGATAGTTTTAAGTGAAGTCATACAAAGGGCCTCCATCTTCTGAAATATAACAAATTTACTTAGTTTGCAGCTGAGTTGTGATATTTTTAGAAAGCCTGCGGGCAACTCGTGTGGTCTTTGCGGGCAACCATGGTGCCCGCGGGCATCGTGTTGGTGACCCCTGCTTTAGACCCTAATCCTGAGTACAATGTGACTCTAGTGGTTGACTTCATATAGCATGTTATGAAAAACTTATCAGTTTGCACTCAAATGAAGCTTTATGTCTGAAGATCATAGTACATCAGAAAGGCTATTTATTTTAAGATTTAGCTGTTAAAACATTTATTTAAAACTTAATTTGCAAACTTTTCAACTTGTAGTGCAATTTATTTATCACATCAGGTACCAAATGAAAGTCTATTCTGTTTTTTTTTATCAAATGGCCTGTCAAATTTTCTTGTTATTAAGTGTAAATTAATAACCACTCTCCAAACATGACAATTGTAAAAAAAAAAAAAAAGTACTATATCATGCTCAGCCAGCAAAAAAAAAAAAAGTTTAACAGTAGGTCCAAAATTTTATTAAAATACTTGTTATCCACACATCTTTCAAACTACTCTTAAAAAAAAAAAAAAAAGAATGTATGCCTTTAATTTATTAAATAATATTAGGTCACAAATGATAAATCATCTTTTTCTGAGCATTCCTTCTCCTTACTAGTACTTTGCAAAATTGTTTTAAAAAATCATTCAATATTCATGCTTTTTCCTAATTTGAGCAAAAATTAAATCACCATTAACTGGTACTGATTAAACCCCACTTTTCATGGGAGCAGCATTTGAGGGGAAATTTTCAATAACAGCCTCGTTATATTCTTGCAAAATCATGAAAAAAAATAAATGTTTTATGCATAGTAACAGTGACTAGCCTTTGCAAACGATTGTTTTTTTACCTTGTTAGGTAGCAGAAATGTGAATTTTCTGCACTTTACTAAATATCAGGGAAACTTAGACAAATTTGTTAAAAAAAACCATTCACAGCATTTATCCCTGCAAAATCTGCATTAACATGGGTAAGCTGTGCTCAACAAACTCTTTTCTCAGTAGTGTTATAAAACTTTTCCAGGAAGAAACAAATTATAAAACTCTTTAACCCTTGCAAACAAATTCACTCAGATCAAATATGTAAAATGATTTATCATGATAAAAAACAGAACTTAGTAATGAAACATTCTGGTAAAAGATCGTTACATGTTCAGTTTGGAAAGGATTAATGAAATAAAGTCTGATCAAAGCTGGTGCCATAGAAATGTTGCCAGGAAGTTGGTATTTTCCATTCAACAATGCCAAGGGTTGAGTCTTTCAAACTTTCCTTGTCCTGCAAAGAGAAATACCATGCTGAACAATTAATATACCGAGTATTTAAAACATTCAAAGCAATTAATATATATTGCACAGCAAATAATACCATGCTGAGCAATTAATATCATACTGAGTATTTAAAACAACAATACAATGCAAAGCAAATAACACCATTCTAAACAATATACTGAGAATTTAGCACAATCTAAACAATAAACTGTTATGCAAATAAAATTCTAAACAATTTATATACTGAGCATTTAACATTACAATCACTAAATGGCAACTCGCATATAATTTGCCCAAAAGTACTCTTGTAGGTTTCATAAAAAAAATGTTTAAATAATCACTACTTGGCAACTCAGATATAACTTGCCCCAAAGCATCCCATGCAAAAATACTAGTTTTGGTGTATGTAAGTTTCTATTTTATGTCAAGAGTTGAGTAATATATTTCTGACTTTAATCAAATATTTGTTGACTTCCAGATTGCCATGAAAATATATGAACCATCTCAAGGATACTGAATGCCTTCATTCCTTGAGCACCATTAGAGAGAGGAGAGTAAACTTCAGTAACAAACACCTTAGTTCCTTTAACCCAGATAATTACAGGAACATAATTACTTTGACTCGGATAATTACAGGACAAAAGAAACAAAAACCAAGCCTACCCAAAGCTTACTTAAAGAAAGAAAAAGCTGAAGCAAAATATCTTGAATGTCATCATCCCTAATAGGTGAGATATTTTGTGAAAGGATGAAAAGGCAAAGGCAACAAATGCTATTATTACCAGTCAGACAAATTTGACAAAAGTCAAGGGCAACAAATGCTATTACCAGTCAGACAAATAATTTGACAAAAGTCAAGGGCAACAAATGCTATTATTACCAGTCAGACAAATTTGACAAAAGTCAAGGGCAACAAATGCTATTACCAGTCAGACAAATAATTTGACAAAAGTCAAGGGCAACAAATGTTATTATTACCAGTCAGACAAATAATTTGACAAAAGTCAAGGGCAACAAATGCTATTACCAGTCAGACAAATAATTTGACAAAAGTCAAGGGCAACAAATGCTATTATTACCAGTCAGACAAAAGAAAGCACATAGAGCTCCAAATGACAAGAAACAGTTACACAGTATCCAATATGGTAAGCGCCCATGTTCCACCATGTACTTAGACCAGGAAAATTTAAATTTTATAGTCTAAAGAATAAGTTTAGATCTATGTACATCCCTAAAACCACCGCCAATGCAGTGAGAAAGGGAAATGCAGGAGAAGGGTCATCATTCTGTCAAGTTGTAAGTAAAAGATGTATGACTATATTAAATTAAACTTTTCATTATGAGCATTATTGATAAAACATAATTAGTGAACAATGTAATCCTATTTCAGAGAAGCAAAAGATCAAATCTTTAACCTGAAATGACCAAACCAGAATGGTGTTAAGTCTGTAAATGTTACCTTTTTCACTAGGAGGTTCATCCAACCATTGAGTTGCTGGGCCAGATCTATGGCATCGTGTGCGTTATCTCCCTCTGAGCAAAACATCAGGAACACCAATACTGGTATATCTTGTCTGAAACATTTAATTTCCCATTTCACTTAGTTCAGGGGATATCTAAATATGCCATTGTTTGTGACAAATTTTTTTCAATGATATGCAAGGGCCTGGAAAATCGGTACTAAATCCAATGACTTTTCCCAGATTTCATGACCTGTGCGGACCCTGTTAAAACTTGCAAATATATGTTTGCAGGATAACGATTCTGAGAATAATTTGAAGGGTAAATGTTGGTTAAATACAAAAGTATATTTTACAAGAAATATGACCATGTGACCCAGTCCTACATGGCACGTGATATAAAGACGACAATACAAATCCTTAACTCTCAAAGTTTTATAGTCATTACTTACACAGCATCAAAAAGTGGTCTAGCTATCCCACTGCCTGGCATGAAAATGTTTCCAGGCACTCTGGCATCACCAATCTCAGCATCTTTCACAGGCAAAGGAAAGAGGTCATGGGTTGGCCGAGATTCCAGATCTCTCCAGCCCATAGTCTTTGCAAAGAATTCTCCTAGTCTTTCCTGCATTTTGGAGGATTTTAAAATTCTGAATGGGGATCTGGAAAATGACCAGCAACACAGATATGCATCAAATCCAACTTTAAAAGATTTTTTTAAAAATGCACTGGTAACTAGTGACAATGATGAATATTAAACATATAAAGAATGCATACATTTTCTCTCCAACAGTGTGAATAACTTATACTTAAATCATAACTAATTCATAATATGTTTCCTTTCATTCATTCTGTATCCCTGATTTTTAAATAGATTTTAAAAAGTAATTACTGGAATAAAAATTTTAAACATATCTGCAGTATTTAAACTTAAAGAAGAGTGTTTTAAAAGAGTAGTCAAAATTCCTACATTCAAGAGGTGTATATTTAAAGAGTAGTCAAAATTCCTACATTCAAGAGATGTACATTTAATGGAGACTTTTAAGACCTGCTAAACATTTATGTATGCATGGAAGAATTTACAAAAGAGAATCTTACAGAATTACCAAACCCATCTCTCTGCATGATGTACATTTAATGAAAGAGAAATGTGACATTTACCCATCCATCTGGAAGTCCAGGCGCTCATGTGAAAAAGTGCTACCAATAATAACAATCTGATGAAAGTTCTTTTCTTTTATCCATTGTGCAAGCCACTTGACGTACAACTGCACTCGACCCTGGAAAGAATAGACAGAAAAATATAGTTCTACCACATTTACCAACAAAAATGAACCAGAGTACACTAAGGATGTTCAAACATGTGGAAAGGAAGCTTACTTCATACCACAAATTATATTATCTGGGCAAAATGTGAACTCACCAGGAAGCTACTGAAAAGCACAAGGACTGTAAACAGTCACATACTATTAAAATAGACACATATCAAAATACATTTTATATATGGTAGATCCTCAATTAACAGTTGCACTGACTTAAAGTTTTTCTCGCCAAGTAACATGTAACATTCCAGCTGATGCTAAGATTCATTTTGATTAACATTCTGCGTACATTCTTTATGCTGGCACTAATTCTGGATGATCTCAATGCTTGTAGACTGAATATGTATTTTCAATCAATGACTCAATTGTGAGTGTTTGGACCCTGGAAGAGCTCGCTACACATATAAAATGATATATGCTGTCAGATAAAAGTTTGATCTTTTCAGATTTGTAATCCCATTTTTTTTTTGTTGTAATTTATGATCTTGGGGAAAAAAATGAATATTTTTGGTTTGTCTGCTGTTTGTGCAGCCATATGCATTGCAATATTTAATGTTTTAATTTTTCAAACCATGTTTTAACACAAAACAAAATGTCAAAAGTGCATGCAGATTGATATCAAATGTTATGTTGCTATGGTGAAAAGTCAGTCTCGCAAATGAACGAGAGCTCTGATATATTTTGTATAAATAATCCTACACATTATAATTTATATACATTAAAAAGACAAAAGCACAGCTAATGATAATAGATAAATTTAATTTAAAAAATATAATCAGTGTTGACTTTTCATTAACTAATTTTTTTAAATTTAGAAATAGAAGGGATAAATATTTTGTTTAATTAAAAAATGTATGATCTTTTTTTTTTTTTAAAAATAAAAAATACAGTTTCTTCATAAGTTTAACCTTTACTACTTACAAAAGTTACATGTCAAGAACCATGCCACTATGTATGTCTTTGTAAGTATATGCCTCACTGACAGTATAAAATAATCCAAATAGCTCTTACTCAGTTACTGCCACTTAATATCCTTATGTTATAGTTCAGTGACAGACATGGGCTGTAGATCTTGTGCTCACCAATTTGCATGCTAAGGAATCATGTAAAAGTAGTCTCTCCTGTCTGTTTTATGTTATAAATATTTAATAATTAAAAGAATTTATTTTACCAACCTTTATGAGGGGTGCCCTTTGTTGAATAACCATGATCTTTTTCTCTAGACTTTCATATACTGAAGGAAAGAAAAACAACAACAATATATATATACATACGTTTTATAACTCTATTAAATGAACTAAAAATGAACAGTTTCCATAGATTATAGAAAGGGACTGAACAATGGGCATTATATTAAAATAAATTAAATACCAAATAACATTATCTCATCACTACAAATAAATAATGAAAGCATAGCTACTAAAGTACTAGTCAAAAGAGAAACAACTCTACATATACCAACAGTGTAATGAAGTTTGAACAGTTTCAAGCATGGATTAATCTTAGTGAATTAAAAAATAATCCCACTATTAAATAATTTTTATAATACATAATTTAGATTTCTGTTGTACATGTAGCACTAGTACATTTTGAAAAAAATGATAGTGAAAGCTGAAATAAGTTAAACATTCCGGAAATCATACGAGAAGTGAAAGTTTTACTGTCAATCAGATGATTGATTAAAGAACTATGAAGACAAATATCCATATATATAATATTATTTTACAAATTACGATATTATTTGAAACTCTCTTTGACCTTCACAGCTGGAGGTTAGATTGCAAGTCGTTGCATCTGCATGAGCGAAAGGGTTGTTTCCAATTACTGGTGTGATAGCCTCGTGCAGGATATACCCGGCTCGTTCCATCCCGACAGTAGAAATTATCAAGTCAGCCGCCAATTGCCCCACATTTCCCACCGATACTGCAGGCTGAGTGGAGAATTAAAATGGAAAATTAAGCCTGAGTTGAGAGAACTTTAATTTAGTTTAAATTAGAGTAAGGCTCTCTTGCAGAGAAAAACCCAAATGTACTGAACCATGGCAGTCTTACCAAATATAATAAATCAAGATAGAAGCTACTACCATGGCAGTCTTACCAAAATATAATAAATCAAGATAGAAGCTACTACTACTACTACTACTACACGCACATAAATATGATTACACTATATTTAAAAAAAATTATTCTGGAAGAGCATTTGCTCTTGACGCTCCTCTTTTGTTCAAACATGTTTTGAGAAATCGCATATCAAAGCCTCACTTTATTATTATTATCGATCACTTACAACAATCAGAATATATTCATCCCAGTTATAAGTCTTGCTGCTTGCCGGAATGTACATGATTATTTGGTTTTCCTCTGTCAACATCAGACTATATGCAAAATACACATGTCATTGTTGACAAAGCCATCTTGAAAATAATATGTGAAAAGGGAGATCACTTCCCAAACTTGAACTGCGAAAGCAGTAAATGGCGGGGAAATCGATCCTATGATAATGGTGCAAGTTATCGTTAAAATGTAAGAAGAAACTTAAGTTATTTTAGTTTTTGAAAAAAAAACTGTATACAAAAGTTTTATTTTTAAAAGCAAAGTTTAATGTATCACCAAACAAGTGAAAGAAATGTTTTGAATAAGAGATATATGGAACACTCCCCTCTTTCAATTTACATTTATTAATTTAGTTTTCATTCATACGATTACGAGATTAATATTTACATTAATTATTATCCTGTATTTTTCTTTATTGTTATTAATTTGCTGGGTTGAAAATTGGTGGAAGCCTTATAGCAATGATAATATATTGTCATGTGATTACTGATTAGTGGTTTTTTTTTTTTATATTACCACTAACAGTAATAGTAATACCTAACTATTCTTTTCAGTACTAAAATATAGTTGAAATATTACAAAGTTTTTTCATTCACTTAATTTAATTTAATAAAGGCATTAGATCTCAAAGCTTATTATTAGTACAGACATTTCTGAGGATTAAAAAAATTAAATCTATGAATGAATAAGCTTAGGCCTATTATTGTATTAAACAAAAATTCATGAAAACCTATACAAATATCATAATCACATTCTTATAAGTTATATATGATGCATTGGTATTTCATATTCATATGTTTATAATTTACATTCTCCTGCACCACAAACTTTTCTTTTAAAGTACTTATTTATTACAGCATATTTCTGTGTACTTACAAGTTACATTGTAAAATTGAATTATACATGGGCAAACTTGCACATTTGGTCTTTTTTTCATCAGAAAGGATTATTAAATATTTGGTAATCATTCCATTTTCAGAATAACCTAAAGTTCATGTATCAGATTTTTGTTGCTGTTTATGTATGTCAAGCTATGCCATTTGGATGTAGCAAATTTAATAATTATAAAGGAAAAAATAATTAAAAAGTGACATTTGTTTTTAGTCCTGGAAACAAAGGGGAGTGTCCAGAATGGGCCATGATTGAATTACAGGGGTCCTTAGAGACACGCCATCCTGTACCACTAAGTGGCAAACGTATTGGAGACCTTCATTTCACAAAGAATGTAAGTAGTTTGATATTAATTTATAATTTCTACTAATTAATACAGTAATAGCCCACTCACTACATGGAGACAACATCACATATCACATATCAGCTGTTTTCACTCTTTTCAAAACCATCTATCTTGGTAATTAGAACAATAGAAGAAAGAAATGGGTGGAAATTGTTTTGATGAATAAAGGAACCTTCAGACGTTAAATGTGAGTTTTGTTTATGCATTTGAATGAGGTATTTGTTAAGTTTTGATTGATAAACTTACAGCAGGTAAAGCAATCCGAAGTGCCCATAATTGTATACAATTACAATGTAATTAGGAATGTTAAATTTAAAATGTGCACTTTCTTTGCAGAACTATGCATCTATTTAACATTAACCAGTTTTTTTTCTTATAGTTTACTCAATAGTCCTTTTTTATGTAATGCATTATTTATACTTTGGCAGTCTTAACAAAGAAAGATTAATTTGTTCTCTGCAGGATGTTCCAATCCTGATAATTGGTCATCACATTTTGTATGGAAAGGTTGTTCAGCTTGAGAAACCATTTGCTGTGCTAACAAAGAAAGTTTCTGAGGTTCAGCCAATGGAAGAAGACAAGGATGCCTCCGTAACAGATCATTCTTATTTCCAGACGGAATATCTTGTCAAAGCTATCATTCGGAAGAAACTTCTTTTTAAAACACGACCTAAACCTATCATTGCAAATGTGCCTAAAAAGGTGTAGATACCAAAGTTTTAGTAATGCGCATTCAAACAAGTGGATATATTACATGGATGATATCTGTGATGGTAGTTTTTTTGGCTTAAATGTCTACTTTAAAAAAAATGTTTAAAAGCTTAATTTACCTTTTTTTTTTAACTTTATATGCATTTATTGTTGTCTGGCTGATAAGAAATTTTATTTGTATATTATATTTATAATATATATAAAGATTAACCTCGCTTAACTTTGTGTTTTGATGCATGTGATCAGTGTCTGTCTAGTGTTTTTCATTGTGCTAAATTTACACCCATGACAAAAATTTCAGCTACTAATGTCCAGTAAATTAAAATTTTGCAAAGTACAGGTTTTTATCTAAATTTTTTGTTAATTTTTTTCTCCTCATTTGCTTATTTTCAATATAGATCATAATTTCATATTTACCTATATATTAAACTCCTAAGCACCAGTTTGCTAAATAAAGTAAAAATTGAAAGTTATACAGATACACTAGGCATCATTATTTATTATAGCCATTTCTCTCATTTCATATTTGATTCCGGTAAACATCATTTCTAATAAAGAAAATAATAAAATATTACCTAAAGTGTCAAAAACTTAATATGTATTAATTAGTGCACTGGTATTAAAAGAATAGCTAAATTCAAAAGTTAAAGTATTCATATTGTATCATAATAAAATTAATATACATGTACTTTATATTTTAATTTTACTCTTTATGCAGAGAACAATAGCCACGAGTAACTCGTAATTTGTTATGGCAACTTGCTAACAAAAGAATGCCAGTAATGGAGGTAGGAGGACAATGATGACAACTGTTAACATCATATATATAATAGGTTCAGGTAAACAAAAAGAACTGATTATATATTTGTCGTAATAATAAGAAATACTTTGGTTTTATTACTTTTTTAAATATAATAATTGCAATTTTTATAAAAAAATTTTTTTTTTATCTAACTTTAAATCAGCCGCTACTACCTTGTGTTTTATTATTTTATTTGCATTTGAAGTTAATTTCTGCACAGTACACCTCAGCTATATCCCTGGTAACAGTAGATTTGTCTGTTCCTGCAGAGTTCCTCATTTGCTGGGCAATGATTGCTCTATGCAGTTGGTTTCATTATAACTTTTTTTTTTTAACAAATGCAAATATATCTGACTCTTCACTGTCACTTATTATGTTGAAGGTTTTTTTTTATTTAGATTTTTTTTTATAACTAGCTATAGAAGAGGGTGTCGAATAAAAGGCACTGAAGATTTAAACAAACACAAAATAAAAAAGAATGAACCTAAAAGAAAGTGCAGAAACTAACACACAACATTTGATAGTATGATACCCAGGTATTTACTACTGATGCAATCAACTGTTCTGAATAGGGTTGTGGAGTCGGTCAAAAAATTTCTAATTCCAGCTCCTGAAATTTTTAAACAGAAGTCCGATTCATGACTAGTGTTTTTTTTTTATTACTAATATCAAATGGCATAAAATTATATACTTATATGGAGTTAAATATATATATGGGTATGGTATAGGTGTAAATAAATGAATTAGTGGCTTTGATAGATTTAATTTTTAAACTATTTTTCAGTCATACAATAATATAATAAAAAATGTTAAAATATATTTAATATAATGTTTATTTAAATTGAATTGGTTCTTTCAAAAGATAGCTTGTGATAGGTCTGGCTTCATTGCTGCTTTCAAATCAGATTTAATTTCTGAGGGCAGAAAACACATTCCAAATTGACTTGAATAGGTAGTAACATTGTGACAGTCAAAACAGTTT
Source organism: Sinotaia quadrata (assembly GCA_028829895.1). Classification (NCBI taxonomy): domain Eukaryota; kingdom Metazoa; phylum Mollusca; class Gastropoda; order Architaenioglossa; family Viviparidae; genus Sinotaia; species Sinotaia quadrata. The sequence continues at coordinate 133,195,128 of CM054181.1, forward strand.
CTTGAATAATCTCAGAGTAGCAGGGTGTTGTATTTTTAGTGCTCAATTCAGAAGTACAGGCAAATTTCTTAACCTCTTTAAATGCTTGGAAAAATTTATTTTGAATTTAGTTAGATATGATGGAGTTTCTCTTTCTCCAAAAGTTTCCAAATTTTAAGTGCTGATCAAAATTCTGTATGTCTATATATTTTTCAAACTCTTCATCCTTATGGCTACTGTTGATGGAAGGTGAGTGAATGCTATCTTGTAGCAACTTTGCTATTTCTCAATTTCCTTTTGCATATCTTTCAGTTTCATAGGAACTTCTAATTTATATAACAGCAGATTTTTTTTGTTTATAGCTCAGTTTCAATAACTTCACAAAACTGTTTAACTCCGTTGGTTTTAAATGTACAAAATTACTAATAAACAATTACCTTGAGATGTTATTTCAAGTTTTTTTAACCCCCCCTGCCCCCCCCCCCATATTCAAGGATGGATCTGCCTTAGCCTCAAGTATAGTAAAATTTAAGTTGGAGTCGTGACATTTTTAAAAACAACTGACTCCACGACTCTGACAACCCTGCTTCAGAATTCAAACTGATCTGAACTGCTGAGTTACTTCAGTACAGATGTACAGTTAACAATACACTATGAGCTGAATATAACACCCACCAGCACATGACACACATTCAAGTCATACAAGTACATTATTATTGTTATTTTAATTCTATGTTCTTGGCATTGTTATTCTAATTCTATGTTTTCAGCAATAGTGACTCAAATATAAACTGAAATGCTAGTCAAATTGTTTGCCAGTAATTAAATTATTTTCTTAAAAACAAATAAAAAATTTGTGACGTTTTTTTAGTGTGAAAAAATATTGCTTTAGATAGCATTCCCGCAAATGACATTTTTTTTCCTCTCGCAAATTGCAAGATTGTGAGTGAGCTTTTTGAGGGTTGTCTTTATGTACATTTCAGGACAAGTACAGGTATCTACTTGTTGACTTATTTTGCAAGGCAGCTATAGTTTAAAATGGGCACTTTATTTTAGCTGTCTTTGCATTGTTGCTACAGTCTATTTAAATGAGTTCTTCAGAAGTGGAAAGTGAGCTATCAAAATATTGAACAATGCATTTGATCAGTACATTTGTGCAATGTTATGAGTTATTACATTATCGAAGAATAGCTATGTTTAGTGTAGTTATAGCATGTTCTGTCAGTAGGAGCTATTACTAGTATTAGAACATTGAAGAATGCAGATGATCTATACAGCAGCAATGTGTTCTTTGAGTGGAAATGTAGATAATCAGTTGCAACTTGTGAGAACCAGTAGTGTGAAGCTGTACATAAACAGGAATCAGAAACTTGGCAGTCTTTTTGTTTTTGGACTGACTCAACAAGCCAAAAACTGCTTTATAATGTGCAATATTTATTTAAAATAGCATTATAATTTTAAACTTTTATAGCTACAAATTGATTCTAATATATAATTTAGCCCTGCCTAGGCCAGTAGCAGCTACTGAGAACCCCTTAAAAACTAAGGCAACAGTAGGCAAAACTCTCCAAATTAAGTGCTAAAGTTTGCAAATCTCTCCAAAACTATGGTGCTAGTCAGTGAACCTCTCCAAACTATGGTGCTAGTCAGTGAACCTCTCCAAACTATGGTACTAGTCAGTGAACCTCTCCAAACTATGGTGCTAGTCAGTGAACCTCTCCAAACTATGGTACTAGTCAGTGAACCTCTCCAAACTATGGTGCTAGTCAGTGAACCCCTCCAAACTATGTTGAATCAGTGAAGTATACTCAGCAGTTTCAGTTGCAAGTCATAAATTTAGTTTATTGCAAACTAAAATTAAACTAAAAAAAAAAAAAAAGAGGTGATTTCTAAAATTTTGTAAATACATTTAAGTATATGATCATAGTGGCTTGTGGGAAAAAAAAGTGTTTACCATGAATTACAATTTTTCAACACGAGGTTTAGTTAGCAAGTAAGTTTAAAACAATTTTTGTTGTTAAATATAAATTTGAAGACCTGAAACTGCCCTTAATAGTTTTAGTTTGCAATTCATTTATTGGAAAAAAATCTGATAATTGTAGTTTTATGTGATAGCACAAATACTTTTAATAATAGATGTTAACTATGAATATTAATTTTATTATTGTTATTCTTTTCATTAGGAGAACCTAAAAATAAAAGTAATGGATAATACTTTCAATCAATCAAATGGCAGAATCAAGAACAAAGATATGTTTGCTGTAAATATTCTCATTTTAATACATCAATCATTTTGCAAAAATGTAAATTTCCTCAATAATAAATTTCCAATGTGTTCATTACCAACCTATCAGACAGATTATTTAAACAGAATTTGCACCTCATAAAGACTAAAAAATTTAGCAGGTAAAATATTTTATATATATTGCACAAACATATAAAGGGAAATAAACTTAACAGGCAAAGTTGTAGAAGTGAGCTGTGGATAATAAATATTTCATAGTCATTTTAATAAACAAGATATACCAATGTGGTGAAAACAACTCGCCCATGTTTTAATTTTGTAAACAATGAATTTGGTAAATATTCTTTATTATTAATGGTATATATGTTACTTAGGTATTATAAATGTGTTCCCTGATTATAAAAACCAATAATTCCATGATATGCTCTTTGTAAAGTAAGCCCTATTCAGCATCACTAGAAAAGCAAAAACATATAAAGTCTGACCTATATACAATTCCTGAAAAAGTAACCTTGTAAACACATTCTCACTGTTCAGACAATATAGATGGTACTTCATACAGATAAGTGCATATTATGCACAACATTACAATGTGCCAAAATATATTTGAGAATCATGTGCACGAATGAAAATGTAATAATTTATGACATCACAATTTACTGCATTCTTTTGCTGATGCAATACAGGAAAAAATAGTGTTATATATGATCTAATGTGATCAATAACTTTTTCACCTAATTAAAACACAAAATAGTTTCCATCAACTAAAAGATTTCTATTTAAAAAAATAAAAAATCTTTGCTGACTGTTATGCAAAAACAGCATTCAGTAAAACTAAAAGACATTTATTTGTTCAGTAGAAAAAACTTTTGAGATAATGTATTGAACAAAATTTGCATAGTAATTGTTAGCTCCATATTTAATCTCAGCAAATTCAGCATAGAGTAACAGTTTTCTTCTCAAATCAAAACAGCAAGTATGTTAATTTGCAGTGTTGATACACTTCTAAGTTAGAACATACTGGTATGTTCTGAATAAATTTCTTAAAGATGAAGTGAGTCATGAAACCTAGCTTTAATAAAGAATGAAGGATTTGTGGAGAAAGCTGAGAAATACATTAAAGTACGTTGTACAGTCTTTTTCAAAAACAAAAACTTCAAACATACAAATGTGCAGAATGTTTTACTTATAGGTCAGAATACAAAATGTACACGCATTCTTGACAACTTTCTATAAATTATATGTTTGCACCTTCCACCCCCTCCCCCAAAACAACAAACAAAAACATACAACTATTAATTTTTTAAATCACATTTATTTTGGAAAAATTGTAAGTAAAATGCTCATTATAGTATGAAAAAAACCAACTCCTTGAATAGTTTATTATTCCTCTAATTATTCTCTTTGCAAACAAGTTTAACTACAAAGCAGAGTCTGGTCTCTTCAAATAAATGACATTTAAAACTAAAAGTGCTATATCAATTTCTTAATTTGTACAAGAATAATTTGAAAAAAAAAACTAAGTCAGACAGTCACAAACTGTGACAATGACAGTAAACTTCTCAGTGTTGTAAGGTACATATATACAAAGTGCTTATTGGCATAATGTTCACACAGTGATCTATAGTAGTATAGGTATAAACTCGCTTAACAAAATTCTGGAATTATTGGCATGCTCTAGTAAATGTTCATACAGTGCTCTATGGGGTGCTCTATAGTATAGGTATACACTCAACATTTGTACTTTTACAGACTGCTAATAATAATTATGTCAAATTGTTTTTGAGTACATTCTTGATTTCATCTGACAATGCACACATGATTTTATAACACTCTGTTTAATCTACCCCACCCCATCTCTTCCTTTTAGCACTGAAAGTAGATTGACCAGGGATAGCAACTTCAACTTTTAGGTTCTTTGCAATATTTCAAAATAAAAATCCGGCTATAAAAAGTCAAGCTTATAGTTTAAGTGGAAGTAGAAATCATATACTGACAACGACTAGCTTTAAATCTTATGAAACAAGGAATTAAACCATGAACTATAGCAATGAAATGGGCTAGCTTAAATTGAAGAGATGTAGCAATGAAAATAGCTAGCTTAAGTTGAAGAGATGTAGCAATGAAAATAGCTAGCTTAAATTGAAGAGATGTAGCAATGAAAATAGCTAGCTTAAGTTGAAGAGATGTAGCAATGAAAATAGCTAGCTTAAGTTGAAGAGATGTAGCAATGAAAATAGCTAGCTTAAGTTTGTTGACAGATATACTGAAGTGAAATATGCAGCAATGAGAAAAACTAGTACAAAGTCTAAGGAATGCTATAACACTAACTCTAAAATCAAACTTGGTTTCTGTCAACTGGCCTTCTAGGTGGTGGTCTTGCAGGCTGGGGAATTATTGTGGGTCCACTTGGTTCTGCAGGGTCCTTCTCCCTTTCCACTGGGGTCCATTCTTCCCCTTTGATGGCTGCCTAAGAATGTGTTGAACAATATTTACCATACTTCACAAGATGGGACATGAATCAGACTCGATCATTAAGCATATGGACTAAGCAGATCATCATTTAACTTCAGTCTTAATTATATGTGTAGATAAGTAGTGCATTTTCATTTTGAATAATCCCTGTATCATCTGGATAAATAAAATTTATTTGAAAACTTTTCAATTTTAAAGAATTGTTATTTTCACCAGTATGCACCATTATAATAAGTTACTTAAATAATGTAGGCTTGCAGAAGTGTAGTAAAATGCTGGTAAGGAAAAAAAATACCTGTACTTACTACTAAGTAGATGGCGCTTGTTATGATAAGTTACTTAAATAATACAGACATGCAGAAGTGTAGTAAAATTCTGGTAAGAAGGAAGAAAACTAACTGTACTTACTACTAAGTAGATGGCGCTTGTTATGATAAGTTATTTAAATAATACAGGCATGCAGAAGTGTAGTAAAATTCTGGTAAGAAGGAAGAAAACTAACTGTACTTACTACTAAGTAGATGGCGCTTGTTATGATAAAGCACATGCCACCAAGTATTGTGGCCAAATGGAAGCAGCAAGGGATGCTAATCCTGTACACAAGGCAAATAATATATCAAATCAAAGCCAACTTGTCAGATATTACTCGTGATGGGGTGGGTAGGCCTCGGGATGAACAGTCAATGACAATGGTCGCAACATGATGACCAGAACAACAAAGACACCATGTTTATTGAGACTTTATTTCATGGCTGTAGTAACCACTGGGCACATTGAAAATCCCCATGCATTCTCCAAATCCCCCATATATATGCTTATGGTCAAATCTTCTGGTCCGGTCTACCTGACCAAGTTCTTTTTATGGAAATATAGGTGGCAAGGTCTTTGCTGTGTTTCTTATTTTATTATTTTTCAATCACAAATTACTATTAAATGTCTATGAGGTGTGTTTTGATTTAAACATCAGTTAAAAGTATATAAATTAAGTTTGAAATATAACTATTTATTAACATACAGGTTAGCAGATACAAGATAATAGAAAACTATCTGGCATATATGACAAACTTTCTTACACATAAAACATACAAATAAAATAACATCAATTACATGAAAATACATAAATAAAAGGTTTAATTTATTTTTTCCTAGCTATAAAGAGAAAAAAATCAAACAATTTTTATCTATAAAAGTGTGCTAAAAAAGCTTTGCACAGTTACAATTTAGTGTTATCATGAATACATAGTGCTGTTTGAAACAATCAGTGACTGATCAATAACCCAACTAGTGAAACTGCTTTGTACAAAGTCGCAAACATCATAACAACGCTCAGCTTAGCCTAACAATGCTATTAAAGAAACACCAGACAAAATATCTTAAGAATGAAATCATTTCTACTTACACAAGATAAAACAAAAATCTCACAAAGTAATTCCGCGTTAGCAGTCCTCCAAATTTTATTACAGTTGTAAAAATATGCTGAAATCTGAAAATATGAAAATCATTCATAATGCAAGGTAATATCTTCATAGTTATGATTACTTTTAACAATATCAGGTTACAATTACAACAAATAACTACACTATTCATCTAAATTCACAGGCACACATTGTAAACACATAGCAGTTTAACTTTAAGCTACCTGCTATTTTTATCTCATTTCGGAGAATAAGGAAACTAACTGAATACTTTTAAGAATTACATCAAACCTGTTTATATATTCATTACAGAATCAGTTACTATTTAAAACAAGCAATTTAGTTTATTATTTGGTAGTTCAAAATAATTAGGTCTTTCTATTCTAGTGCAAAAAAAAAAAAAAGTTAAAATGCACACACACAACACACACACACACACAAAGTACTGACAACTGGCTTGTAGATAATTGGCCCACATGTTTCTATTTAACAAATGGTGGTGGTGAAATTTCAAGTTACTTTCTTTGGAGAGTAGTTCCTGTTTGGCGTTTCCCTCTTGGATATTCCAAGACAGCAACAAAAATAGACACAGCACTACACACTGTCAAGGACATATCACAAATTTAAAGCTATGAATATATCTGCTTAATAAAATAGGATAATTTTTCGCCGTACTTTTATGGTGTACTGTTTTCCTATTTCCTGCACACGTTTTTCTTATAAAACTCCTTCACAACACACACACATTATCTGATGGAATTATTGTATTTGAATGAAAAAATTAATCCACAATATCCAGTAAGTTCCGTCATTTGTTATTTAGTCTTGTCCCTCAAACATTCAGTCATGCCACATGCACATAAGGCTTTCATTTATATTTTATTTTACATTATTCTTTGCTTCCTTTCTCAATATACAAATTGCATGCATACTTGAAGCAAGAACAGAATTAACAATCTGATAATATTAACACTTTCCCCACAATTTACAATGCATTTTTTAAATGAAATTTCTGATCCAACTAAGAGTAAAAGATTTCATTTGCATGAATTCATCTACCTATACCTGTCTTAGCAATCTTTTTACCTATACCTGTCTTAGCAATCTACCTATACCTGCCTTAGTAATCTACCTATATCTGTTTAGCAATCTACCGATATCTGCCTTAGCAATCAACAATTATCTGCCTTAACAATCTACCTATACCTGTCTTAGCAATCTACCTATATCTGTCTTAGCAATCTACCCAACCTGTCTTAGCAATCTACCCAACCTGCCCTAGCAATCTACCCATATCTGCCATAGCAATTCATATATTTTAAAAATCTATTGTTTCTTTCTGTTTTTAATCATCTTGTAAAATGAACTGAAAAAAATCTCATACCTGGATGATGCAGATCCAGGGTTTATAAATAATAATATTCTAAATGTAATCCTATTAACTAGTTGGAATAGGAATACTCTTATGAACTGTTTGAATTCAGAATGAGTTGCAAAAAGTTTATATTGGATGAAACTGCACACACTGATCTTGATTTCTCTCACTTTTTCACTAAAATAAAAGCTAAATAAAATGAAGTGTGGGTCTTACTTGACATTTTGTAGATTTAGAGACATGCTTTAGCTTTTAATTTATTATAACAAACTGAATATATTATTTATTTCTACAAACAACATCCAGTTAAGGATACATCGCAAATGCACCAAACTGCCAAAACTTGAACTGTCCTGCAACTGCAAGGATGCCTCCCAAGAGTGCAACTACAATAGTACAAGAAAATTAATTGAATTAATGAAGAAAGAACACAAAACAATTTCATAATAAAAGTGATGACATAAATAATGGAACTGCTTAAGTATCAAAGTCTATACACATACACATATTTCTGAAGAAATCTGACATTGCTGTGAAAAAAAAAATTATAAGGTGTGAATCAAATAATAAGAACAAATCCTAACATTATCCACATCTGCAGTATGTTGCAGAGAAAACCCCCATAGGTTATACATTAAACAAGTCCTAACATAATCTATATCTGTAATGAGTTAGAAAAGCACCTATAATCGAAGGGATTAAAATAGTGTGGTGTGATAGCGAAGGTAAAAGCTTTAGCAAAACTTTCGACATTCTTTAAAGAAATCTAATGAGTGAATGTCAAAATGGATTCCTCTGGAGATAAACAGAAAATATCAAAGTTTGTTTTTAAAATTCCAATTCCTTCCTCAGCAAGATATGTAACAAAGAAGGTTGTGGGTTTGTGTTTGCTGTTAGTTTTATAATAATTGTTATATACAATTATAAAGAATATAAACATGTTCTATAATGTAAAATTAGTATATTTTAAAAATTTAAAAATTAAAATATAAAGTAGCCTTAGACGCTAAACCATAATACCACTCATAAAATACTATTATTGTATATAATAGTACTTTGAGTTTGATGTGATAGAAGTTTGCTTAACAGAAGTAGTCCTATTCATCAAGTCCATGAACATGATTTAAAAATACTTTAAATAGTCAGCGTAACTCACGTCATCTTACCTGAACTACTTACAAGAGCCTGTTCATTTGCCCACATAGACCATTCAATTTTTCCCATTCTAAAAGAATGAGCTATAGAAGTAATTATAAAGCACTGTCCCAGATATCATAATTTGTTTCGCATGTTGTTCATTGTGTTGAGGGAAGTAATTCTATTTCGTTAAACCCATACCTTAAAACTTGTTGCGAGGAAGGCTCGCTGAGACTAAAAACATGCTTCTGCACCACTGACTTGAGTTACTAGTTTATGTGCCCCAACCACTGACAGGTTCTGACATATAAATATTTTTCATAATGTATTTTGCCTTAAATTAAGATTAAAGAAATTAATTTTATGTAAAATGGTTACTATAAACCACTATCGCCGTGTTTCAACATACGTTCTCAAAACGCTCGATGCTAGTGTCTTTTTTTACCCACACACGATTGAAATATAAAACTAAAGAAAAAATCTGATAATTGATGGTCATTATTAGAATATAAAGCTAAATATATTGAACTGTGATACTTGATTGTCAAATATATTGAAGATCTCTAGTCATGGAAACATTTACCAAATTTCTGCTTGTAATGAATATTGAGGGTCTGATAACAGTTATAACTTAAAGTTATAATAATTTAATATATAAACTACCTACGCGACCACACTATTTGTCTATAAAATTTAAAAGTATAATACTTAATAGTCCAAGAACAGTTTTTTTTTTTGAGCCAAGTAAGAATAGCTTATTCAGTGATGTATTCGAACTTCATTGCAATAAGTCACGAATATCGGGAGCTATATTTACATGAAATTGATGAATACACGCATCGATAATGTATAATTTACTCAGTGTCTTTGTCAGTTCATTTCTCAAGTAGGCAAGCACATTTAAACTTTATTAAAGTCAGAATTGCCATAACATATTAATTTAGTTCTGCTAATAGTAACACGCATAGCTAAAACCACTATAAAAATCACATTGCCAGATTGTTTTTATACTGTTATTGCGACATTTTGTTTAGTTTCAGCACTAAGTAAACTTAGGCCTTTTTTTTTAGTAGTATGAATCCCAAGTTAACTCGTCCTAAGCATATTGCAAGCTTGTACTTCTCAGAGGCGTATTAATCTATTCTATCTAGTAATCTAAGTAAACTTAGGCCTTTTTTTTAGTAGTATGAATCCCAAGTTAACTCGTCCTAAGCATATTGCAAGCTTGTACTTCTCAGAGGCGTATTAATCTAAGAAATGTACATCAAAAGACAGGTACTGTTTTGTCAATCTTTTGTAGAAGTGAACTCAGATGGAATGATACTAACCAACTTCAAATTTAATTTTAATTTCAGCAAATAGTATATTATTAGTATGTTATTAAAGCTTAACTGAATTTAAGATATAATTTTATTCAGGTTTTTGATAATACACACAAACACACACGCACACACACACACACACACACACACACACACACACACACACACACACACACACACACAGACACACACACACACACACACACACACACACACACACACAATTTCTACCTGATTATAACAGTAAATTTCTATACATTTAAATTTATTTGCATCTTATTATCAAATTAATTATATGCCTCTAAAGTAGGCATTCTCAACCTTTTTACACTGGAGGAACCCTTGAATTAATTTTCAGATCTCAGGGTACTCTCCTAAAAAATACTGTATCTACTTTGTTTATTTTCTTCAATCATGATCTCTTGGGGAACTCCTAGTGACCTCTTGCAAAATCTAGGGTTGAGAAACCTTGCTCTAAAGAGTACTAAAAACGGTTATTTCCTGCATATATGATTTATTTTAAACTTATTGGATCATTGAAAAAGGAAATCTTTTTAATACAGGATACACTATTACACTGTACTGTAAGATAGCTGCTGTCTTTCTTCTTGCTCAAGTCTGTATAAAAATTTCATACTTAAATTTCATACTTAAATTCCATAAAAATTTCATACTTAAATTCCAAATAAAAATTTCATACTTAAATTCTATAAAAATTTCATACTTAAATTCCATAAAAATTTCATACTTAAATTCCATAAAAATTTCATACTTAAATTCCAAATAAAAATTTCATACTTAAATTCCATAAAAAATTCATACTTAAATTCCATAAAAATTCCATACTTAAATTTCATACTTAAATTCCAATATTTCTGAGTCTGATTCACTCACAGGCTTGATTCTTACTCTTAGTAATAATTCATTCAAGATAAATGAAGCTGCAAAATGCAGAGTCTAATCCTATATAAATCTAAATGCACCATTTAAATGGAAGAGTGACTTTTGATTTGGTTTTTGCTATGTTTCTTAACTTCGTCCAACAAGTCTCCTATTATTATATAACAGTACCATGGATTTTATGTTACTTTTGTTAGACAGAAACAGAAATTTATAGGGTTGTTATAGATTTATAAGCTTATCCTGTTAATTATATACAAAAGTGGTATATAAAGAATTTTAAGATAATTTATTTTTCTACCATTTGTTGCTAAATACATGTATTGAAGTATGTGTAATCTTATATATAGAACTTTGTGGATATGAAAATGACATTTCTGCAAACAAAACCATTGTATGTCAAGTGAGAAACAAAGAACTTTAATATAATATGTACATTTAAAAACACCTAAACGTATCCTACCTTTAATTTGTTACATTTTTAAATGTTTATCCTGTTGTTGTTTAGATTGATATATTTCAGATGATCAGAAAGAAATGAAGTTATGGCAGCTGATCATTGCTGGAGTGCTGGTGCACTTAATTCTATTTTATTCAATCTTTGACATCTACTTTACATCTCCTCTAGTTCATGGCATGACTCCTTATCATGCACGGTAAGAGATAATTCAAATTAAATTATTTATTCAGAAATTTATATTTTAGTTACATTATAATGATTATTATGCCATTCTGTAATTCTGACTTTAAAGTATTTTATTTTTATCATAGCCTCTAAATTAAATCTTTGTTTGTTGATTACTGTAATGTGCTATTGAATATTGATAACTATTGTATAAGCCCTTGATTTTTGTAATTTCATTCATTGTACTACCACAGGATACAGGCTCCAGCTAAACGCTTAGTACTTTTTGTGGCTGATGGTCTGCGAGCTGATCGATTCTTTGAATTGGATGAGTTTGGAAAGCCAAGAGCTCCTTATTTACGGTACAACTACAAACTGTTATTTTGTACTGTATAGTCTTTACATTTTTTTTTAATAACTAGAATTGAAGATGTAAAACATATTTGTATTTAGCAATTAAAGTGTTGAAATACATGTATCAGAGAGAATGTTGCATCATTTTATATAATTTTAATGGTATATTTAGGAAAATAAATAATTTTAAAAAAATGCCCATAATAATATAATAAACAAATACTTTGTATGCATTAATGTTGCTATACTGTCATTTGAGATGTTGGCAGATATGGCTATTCTTTCTTGTATTATAAAATGCTGTATATATGTTTCATTCAGTTCCATGAGAATAATGTAATATTACATATCCCTCAGTTTATAACAGTCTTCTTGTCTCCTATTTCTTTGTATCATCTGTGACAGACACCAATTGAAAATGTACAATGGCCAGCCTCACCTTCTATTATATATTTCAGTGATATCATCTAACTGATAATATGCATCAGCTTCCTTGTTCTTCTGCCAGTTTCACTCTTCTTTGTGTTATTTCAGTACTCCTGTAACTTGTTCTTCTGCCAGCTTCACTCTTCTCTGTGTTATTTCAGTACTCCTGTAACTTATTTCTCTTGTTGGTAATGGTATATTACATGCTGTTGCGCTGTTCAGACATATATCATATTGTTCAGAACAATTACATTTTGCTGCACTTTTCAGACAGAGATCACATTGCTCCCAACAATTACATGCAGCTGCACTGTTCAGAGAGAGAGAGATCACATTGTTCAGAACAATTACATGAAACTGCACTTTTCAGACAGATATCACATTGTTCAGAATAGTTATAAGCTGCACCTTTTTTCCAGATATCTCATTGTTCAGAACAATTACATGTTACTGCACTTTTCAGACAGAACAATTATAAGCAGGACTTTTTAGCCTGATGACAAACTTTTCAGAACAGTTATAAACTGCACTTTTGATCCAGATGTAAAATATTTCACAATTATAAATTTAACTTTTGAACCAGATGTCAAACTTTTCAGAACAATTATAGAAGAGAAAGGAGCTTGGGGAGTGTCACATACCCGTGTACCAACAGAATCACGACCAGGACATGTAGCTTTGATTGCAGGATTCTATGAAGATGTTAGTGCTGTTGCAAAAGGTATAATCAATAGATGAAACTAAATTAGTCACATAATCTTTCAAGTGGTTTGAGGTGGGTGGGTGGAGTTTTGGTATAAATATTAAAATGAGGAGATAAAATATAATAGGATATAAGTAGAATAATATATTATTGCTTTTAAATTGCTTTGCTTTCTTACGGATAATTTCAAGAAAAGAAAAGTGAGCCACACTATTTCCATGTTGTTTTAAAGGAAATATTCTAACCAAAGTGAATCCATTTGTCAAGTATTATAATGCATTAAACTTTTACTTGGTACATTTACCAAGTACCATATATTTAAAGTAGCCTACCTAGTGACATTTAATAAAAAAAGAAAGAGAACTCCAAATTAAGAAAGAAATTTGTAACATCTATTATTTAAAATTAATATTTTATACATGATAAATATTGTCATTCAGTGATTTGTCTTTTTTTAAAAAAAAGAATTCAGGATTAAAATATAGTTTCATTTTATATTGGAAAGAAGTGAAATATAGTTTAACTTTTAACTCCATTATTTTCCACTTAGGCTGGAAAGAAAACCCTGTAGAATTTGACTCTGTTTTCAATGAGAGTCGTTTTACCTGGTCATGGGGGAGTCCAGACATTCTTCCAATGTTTGCTAAAGGTACTTATGATTTTTTCTTATCAAGACTTTAAAATAAACTGAGATTATGAAGGTCAGCATATAGAGAAAATAAAAAGTAAGCCCAAGAAGGCAAACTACTATATCTCTCTGGTGTATGCATGATGTTTATCAATACTGATCCACTTGTGAATTGTTAGCTAGAGTGTTTACCACTTGTGAATTGTTAGCTAGAGTGTTTATAGAATGTGCACTTGCACAAATATTTAAAAGTGAAAAAATAAATCAATACTGATCCACCTGTAAATTGTTAGCTAGAGTGTTTATAGAATGTACACTTGCACAAATACTTAAAAATGAAAAAATAAAAATAAATAAAATATGTTTCCAATAAGATGTATTTTACTATTCACAGGTGCTAGTGGGAATCACGTTGTGATTAACTGTTACTCATCAGATTTGGAGGACTTTGCTGGGTCTGACATGACACAACTTGACATTTGGGTTTTTAAGGAGTTCAAGGTCAGAATAATTGTGATATAAAGTCGAGAATGCAAAACTAGAATTCATGTTGAAAAACTTTGCAGCCTATTGTGTCAGAAAAGTTCCTTAGTGTGGATACAAACCAACCAGCAGACTGCATTAGACTAGATAGAATCAAATTCAACAAAATTACCCCATCCCCCATAAAAAAGATTGTTATGACAGGCTAGTGCAACTGAAGAAAATATTAAATCAAAGCATCAAAAATCACATTTGGAGGCTATAATGTGAAAATATTAAATCAAAGCATAAAAAATCACATTTGGAGGCTATAATGTGAAAATATTAAAGCATCAAAAATCACATTTGGAGGCAATAACGTGAAAATATTAAATTAAAGCATCAAAAATCACATTTGGAGGTTATAATGTAAAAATATTAAAGCATCAAAAATCACATTTGGAGGCTATAATGTGAAAACAGTATAAACTAATACATTTCTGTTAATGTTACATAGTTAAGAAAAACAATAAAAATGAATTATATTCAATTTATTTTATGTCAAATCCATTTTTTTTTTTAATGAGTATTAACTGCTACGTTGTGAATAATTAAAATGTCAAGGGTTTAAAACCCACCTATTTATACACTCACTAGACATTCAAAGAAATATGTAAACACCTACCCATTCACTCCAAGAATTTTCAGCATCCACCCACTCACCACAAACAAACACTTAAAACCTTGAAAAGTTTTAGAATTTTTTTCTTTAAATTAAATTTACCATTTTAAAACAGAAATTTTTTGAATCTGCTGCAACTAATGTGACTCTGAAGAGGATGTTGCAGGAAGATAAACTTGTTTTCTTTCTGCATCTTCTGGGCATCGACACAAATGGTCACTCCAACAAACCTCACTCAGAGTTTGTATATTATTTACACATTTATTGTAATCTGTTCATTCATTTTTGTATGCATGCTGTTTGCATGTTCATCATATCTGTGTTCACTCTTTTACTTTGTGTTCATGTTCATTTTTATTGTACATCTGTTTCTTCATTTACTGTATGCTTGCAATTCATGCATTTATATATATTTGTCCAACAGGGTACTGTTTACTGATTGAATACTGCTTACTCGTTTACTGATTGAATACTGTTCACATGTACCCTATTTCTGTTCATTCATTTACAGTAAGCATTCTGTTCAAATGTTTTCATACATCTTTTCACTTATTGGCTGTACACAATGGTATTCACATATTTATATATGCATTTGTTCACCCCTTCATTTGAAGTCTGTTCACTTCACTTATTTTCTTTTGTAGGCGTACTGTGTTGTTGTCAGCACTCTGTTGTCCACATTGTCATTGTACTGTGGCAGTTTACAAACTGATGTTATTTTAAGCAGTAGGTCATTGCATTAATTTATTTAGTTAGATTGTTGTTTACAACTTCGTTGTAATTGTTCTCTGCTGGTCATTTTACTTTATACTGTGGTTATGACTTGTAATAGTTCTGTATGCCTGAGTTTGCTCTTTATATGTTTGCATATGTGTGGTGGATATCATGTCTGAATTACTAAAGCTCATTTTCAAAAACTTGATTTTTTGTTTCTCTTTTCTCTTGATAAATTTGTTTCTCTCAGTCTCAACACACAGTTACCCATGTTATATCAACAGCAAATATTTCTTCACAGTATTATCCATTATTTCTACAATGATGAATATAGGATGATTTTGTGGTGGATTTCATTTCTGTAATGGAGATACTTATTTTTTTAAAACTTTATTTTTAGTGTATTTGCCCCTGTGGGTTTGAACTCTTATTATCTTTATTCTTCAGAGAGTGTCCTCAGTATCTTTGGTATTTTTTCTTGCTGGGAATAAAGTTTGATGTTTAATAAGTGATTTTAGCTTAGACTTGAATCAGTATCAGAGCTACATGAAATGTTATATACCTTCATTTACTTGTAATCAGCAACAGAACTACATGAACTGTTACCTATCATCATTTACCTGTAATCAGTAATAGAACTGCATGAAATGTTATCCACCTTCATTTACCTGTAATCAGTAATAGAACTACATGAACTGTTACCTATCATCATTTACCTGTAATCAGTAATAGAACTACATGAACTGTTACCTATCATCATTTACCTGTAATCAGTAATAGAACTACATGAACTGTTACCTATCATCATTTACCTGTAATCAGTAATAGAACTACATGAAATGTTATCCACCTTCATTTACCTGTAATCAGTAATAGAACTACATGAACTGTTACCTATCATCATTTACCTGTAATCAGTAATAGAACTACATGAAATGTTATCCACCTTCATTTACCTGTAATCAGTAATAGAACTACATGAACTGTTACCTATCATCATTTACCTGTAATCAGTAACAGAACTTCATGAACTGTTACCTATCATCATTTACCTGTAATCAGTAACAGAACTACATGAACTGTTACCTATCATCATTTACCTGTAATCAGTAATAGAGCTACATGAAGTGTTATCCACCTTCATTTACCTGCCCGTTACTCAATGTGAATGTATTTATTTAGGGAATACTTAATGAACATCAGAGTGATTGATGCTGGAATAAAGAAAGTTGTTGAGCTTCTGAATGATTTCTACAACCATGATGGGCAGACAGTTTATATCATGTCAGCTGACCATGGTATGACCAACTGGGGTGAGTTATTCCATCTTTTATTTTGAACGCAAATGATTTTTAAATGTTTGTTCTACCAAACATCAGAAGTAAAGTTAACAAGATTTAACAAACAAAAACACAGGAATTGTTGTAGGAAGTATACCATCTTTGCCTGCATGTTTCAGAATGATCTAATTTCCTAGTCTTCCAGGGAGTTGTTAGTATTTACTTTGCTGGAATTTAATGAGATTTTATTCTTCTTTTTTCAAGAGTTCTCAGTACCCAGATCATATTTATAGACTATCTTACAATTTATGTAGTATTAGTAAAAAAAAGTTTTAGATTTCCAGTGACATATTTTTTCACTGTATGCTGTTTGACATTGCATTGTAGGCTATTTGACATGATAGTGTATGCTATTTGACATTATGTTGTAGGCTATTTGACATTGTGTTGTAGGCTATTTGACAGTGTGTTGTAGACTATTTGACATTACATGTTATGCTGTTTGACATTGCATTGTAGGCTATTTGACATTGTGTTGTAGGCTATTTGACATTGTGTTGTAGGCTATTTGACATTACATTGTATGCTGTTTGACATTGCATTGTAGACTGTTTGACATGATATTTTATGCTGTTTGACATTGCATTGTAGGCTATTTGACATTGTATGCTATTTGACATTGCGTTGTAGGCTATTTGACATGACTTTGGTATTTCATATGTTCTTTATGCTTTGATGAGAAAGTCACTATCATTTAATGCTGAAATCATCGTACATCACATGCATTCTCCTGGACTTTTAGGCTCACATGGGGCAGGCCACCCTCATGAAACACTGACCCCTCTTGTGGGTTGGGGATCTGGCATACGTGGACCAGTACCAAATGATGATTGTGGAAAATACTCAGACAACTTTTGTAATGGCAAGTGCAGATTTTGGTTTCTCATAACTGATTTTTTTTATATCATATTATTGTCTTACGCAATTTTAGCTCATTTTATTGTGATTTTTTTTCAAAGAATCCATTTATTTGTCACTTTTGATTGTAGAACCTGTTATGTTTCCACGAATTATTTTTATTAGTACCAATTTTTATTATGTTTTTATTATTATGTTTTTAATCAGAATAGTTTACATTTGACTTTTTCCTTTTAAAATTGAGTTAACAGCAATACATTTTTGCCACTGAAGTTGTACATGGTTGCTGACAAGATATTAAGAGTTCATTCAGTATTCTATATGTTGTCATCACATTTGTGGCACAGTATGTGCAGGAGTTACATTCTCTTAGAGAATATTGTGTATAGTCAAAATTATGGTGAAGATTTCTACTGCACCCTTATGATAAAGACGGGGCTTTGGTAAGTCTTTCAGTAAGTCTGACACAGCTAGTTCAGCATTGAACAGATCACAGTTTCTTTGATTGAGCATCAGATGAAGTTTATTGTAGTTGACCTGCACTTAAAGGCCATTTAGATACGAAAAGTAGGTATTATGCTTAAATACTACAATCATACTCAGTGTGACCTGCATTTAAAGGCCATTTAAATATGAAAAGTAGGTATTATGCTTAAATACTACAATCATATTCAGTGTGACCTGCATTTAAAGGCCATTTAAATACGAAAAGTAGGTATTATGCTTAAATACTACAATCATACTCAGTGTGACCTGCATTTAAAGGCCATTTAAATACGAAAAATAGGTATTATGCTTAAATACAAGATTCTGACACTATGACAGACACATGGATACTGAAACTGACTGATAGAGCAGCATATTTACATCTTTCATCTCACCACTCACTCCAAATGGATGGGTGAGCTGGGGGGGGGGGGGCAGGATTGTTGCATTATTTGTTGTTGTTGTTTGCCAAGCAAGTGTAGTTGAATTTGCATATATTACATGCACACAAGAGTCAGCTTTGCTATATTATCTAACTATCTGTGCTTTTAATCTGTATAATTTGTGATCTTGTTTGTAATCATTTTAAAGAGTTTTGTATTATAAAATTATTCTGAATTAATATTGAGCATTATTGTCATTGCAGACTGGCGTCTCCAACATCTAACAAGAGTGGATGTTGATCAGGTACTGTTCACTTTGTGGTGGATTTTTAAGAAAGATTAGAATTTCATTTTGGCAGATTTTTCAAGAATTTCTTATCTTAGTTGTTTAAACTCAGGATA
Organism: Sinotaia quadrata; assembly: GCA_028829895.1. Classification (NCBI taxonomy): domain Eukaryota; kingdom Metazoa; phylum Mollusca; class Gastropoda; order Architaenioglossa; family Viviparidae; genus Sinotaia; species Sinotaia quadrata. The sequence continues at coordinate 133,214,039 of CM054181.1, forward strand.
GATCACCTATTATTACAGTATCTTGATTGTTCAGTAACTTTGTAAAGTTATTGACAAACGCAAGGTGAGTTAACTCTGGATAGATCACCTATTACTACAGTATCTTGATCGTTCAGTAACTTTTTAAAGTTATTGACAAACGCAAGGTGAGTTAACTCTGGATAGATTACCTATTACTACAGTATCTTGATTGTTCAGTAACTTTCTAAAGTGCAAAGAGAGATAACTCTGGATAGATCATCTATTACTACAGTATCTTGATTGTTCAGTAACTTTGTAAAGTGCAAAGAGGGTTAACCTATTTTTATTGTCCCAATGTTCACCAACCTAGACACATGTTATAAATGGGCATGACTTCTCCTACCAGCATCAAATTGCCACAAAGTATATGCACTACTGACATTTATTCAATGCATACAATTCAGAGTAATAAAACAAGATTATCTCTTTCTCTTTTGCATGTCTATAATTTAAATATATTCAACTATAGTCATCCACAGTACTTAATAATAACAATAGTAATAATGATGGTGATGATGATGAAAGAATGAAAATTATTGACATCCACATCACTTCACACCAATATTCAATTAATGCTGGACAATTATTCAGTTTATCTTAGCATAGACATAAGCAGTCAATTAACATAAATACATAATCAAGTTCATGAATATCATCGCGAAAATGAGAGAGTTTCAGAGATATAATTAAAGTCAGTGCACATAACCTGTTCAAAGATGGTGGCTGTTTCCAGCATGTGTTTCACAGTCATGCAGTTTTCAACAAGTCACTGCCTTTCATATTTAGGTTAGATCCCATGGCCCTACCAGAGGCAGGTTACACAACTGCTCCATTATCTTCGACACACACTCTAAGCACGCCATAGAGAATTGTCCTGAATTTCACATGTGCTATCAAGCACATCAGGAGGAATGTTCTTGATTTTACATGCGCGTTTATTCAACACACCACGAGGAACATTCAAAATAATCTTTGTGAATTCTCGAGACCAAACTCAAGCCACAATTTCTGCCATACTCAAATGGAATTCACAAGAATCAACTTAAAGCAACACGTTTTACTGATAAGTTGATGACAATGCTGGATGCACACACCAACATATTCAAGTAGAGTACAGTAGTCACTGTAGCATGAAGAGACAACTAAAAAGGCTTGCTCTACTCTGCAAAAGTCAAATTAAGCCAACACTGAATTTCAGGCACTTTTTCACCTCTAAACTCCTTTTTCTCTTGCAAACATTCTCAACTTTCAAATCCTGCAAAAATTTCATTAGCCCGATACACACACAGCATAAGAAATATAGCATTAATCAAAATTCACAAGTATAATCTGTATCATAGTCAAATTAATGAACATAGAAATAATGGTTTAATTATATAAGCATCTCCAATTCAAATCATAGATCAATAGCAAACATGTACAAAATACTCTTAAGTCTACTCTTTCTTTATCAGTCAATTAACTTACCATAAGCTAACGATCGCTTTGAGTTACGTTCAAATTCAAAGTGATTAGAATAGAGTACTTCTTCAACAAAGAAACTTTTGGTCTATCCCCATTGGATGATTTGTTATTAGGAAGTGTGAAACTTTTATTCAGAAAAACTACTCATCCTACTGGTTTGGATTGCATCAGCAATTTTTCTAGCTTATTCTCAATTCAGGTTTGTTTACTCCAACTGACACTTATAAAAAATACCATCATCAGGAGTGCCCAGGGCTGGGTCATTTTGACAATTTAAAAAATTATAGAACAATAAAGTTTAAAAATAGGGATAGGCAAATTTACTGCATCACATCTTGAAATTGGAAAGTTGATAGCATGTTAAAATGTCAGACGTTCACAATCCCAGTTGAAAACAAAGAATGGGTGTTGGAGTTGTGAAGAGTCGCAAAAGTCAGTCCACTTAAAGCAACGACCAGCAGAAAGATTTTATTATGTCACACCCTTTAAAATCACCAGAACTGGCTAGAATCATATTGAGTGGCATTTAATGTATAACTAAGCATATTGACTGACATTTACTGTATAACTAAGCATATTGACTGACATTCACTGCATTCAACTTAGTACAATATCTCAGAGCACATCTTATAACTTAACACTTGTTCTTTCAGGCTGATGTTGCTTCCCTTATGGCATTCTTGCTGGGAGTGCCCTTTCCTCTTAACTCTGTGGTACGTTTCGTTGAAATGTATGCATAAGTTGCTGGATTAAATTTTTTCATTTTTTTTAAATCATGGACCCCATGCTTTACAATTTGCTGAGCATATAATCAAATTTCTTTAATGAACCCTTCATAATTAAATAAAGTTTACTGTATGATAAGAAATGCACCGTATGACTGGTTTATGATTGACAGTGTATTATTGGGTTCCATATTATGATAATGCCTTTGGAATGGATAAAATTAGGTTCTTCTACACTTACTTTTTATTTTCATTCTGTTTGTTTATCTCTGTTGTAATGTTTACTTTCAAGAATGTATTTATAATGAGAAGATTATGTTTTCTTTTATGCACACGTGTTTGAATTTAATGTTGATAATTGTGTTTACATAAGCTTGCTTTTGATGAATATTACCCTGCAGGGAGTCTTACCAGTTGAATATCTGAGTGGATCAGAATTTGTAAAGGCAGAGGGACTCTTTGCTAATGCACAACAGATGCTGTCACAGTATGAGGTAAAAGTTGTAATGTACCAAGTAAATTATATGCCTAGTGATGCTATGCATCAAATGATAAGACTTAAAGCAACATGCAATAAGTGTTGATATGCACCATAATAATATTATCTAGTGAGTAACGATATGCACCTAATGATAATATGACCATTTGATCTTATGTTTTGTAGTGTGTTGCTTCGATAGATTGAGTAGGCAGAACGAATCAGCTAAGATAGAATATTTTTACAAATTTTCATGTTGATATTGTTTTTTATTTTTAAAAATGTAATAGATGGAAAGTCTTGCTTTTGCAGATATTTGATTGCAGTATCTAAAATTAATTTAGATCTGCTAGATTACTTATTAAGAAATTAAAATAATAAAGTTTTCATCAAACAAAGTAATAAATCTATTCATTTGAGTAGTAAATTTGTGTAATGCGTTGTGTTGAATGTAGGTCAAACTGAATCAGGTCAGGCAGAGGACAGTTTCAGTCACATTTCGTCCATTTGAGTAAGTTTACCAATTCAGATCTGAAATGTAACAGTAATTTGTCATTTTCATACAGTTAAAGTGTAAATGTTGGCAAAAGATTTTGCACACTTATTAAATCAATAATTATTCTATTGATAAAGATCTTTATAACACAGTAATACAGATTCATTAAGCCATATATTGATGAAGATCTTTAAAACCATTAACTACGGATTCATCTAACCTTACTTACATTGCTAAAGAACTTCATTAACCATTAAACCATAGATTTGCTAAGCCAATGCTTACATTGACAGAAAAAGACAGTTTATAATACATTCAGCTACAGATTCATTAAGCCTATACTTACATTGATAAAATCTTTATAACATTAAATTACAACACAGCCCTTATTTACATTGATAAACACCTTTATAACACATTAAATTACAACACATCTTTATTTACATTGATAAACACCTTTATAACACATTAAATTACAACACATCCTTTATTTACATTGATAAACACCTTTATAACACATTACATTACAACACAACCCTTGCTTAATTGATAAACACCTTTATAACACATTAACAGATTCATTAAGCCTCTACTTACACTGATAAATGCCCTTATAACACATTAACCCATTCATCGGCGTGGGGACGAAATCATCCGCCTTTGCACGCTGGCTTAGTGTTAGCATGCTTGCCATTCAAAATTAGCCAATCAGTGTGAAGTAAACATGTGTATGCCTCAGCAGTCAATATGTTCTAATTTTTTCATTGGATACTATATTTGGAATGCTCATGTCATTGAAAAAGGTGCTTTCACACTACCACCCCAACTTGGCACACACTTGGCAGCCATTTTGAACAAATTTCTTTAAATAGCCAGGCAAGTTTGGAGGCTGATGGCATGTTGACTGGTTGATCCTACCTAATAAAGTGTATTGTGTGGCTCATTCTAATTAACTGTAGATTAAATTCAACTAGCCCCTACTGGAATTTTTGATGTGACCATATGATAATACCACCAAAACTGGTCATCCTTTGTCAAAGCACCTTCTGGCATGGTGTAGCTTTCCTTATGTACAAAAAGCATGGAGCTTTTGCTCGAAACATTGACATTTTACATTATTTTGAATTATGAAAAATTATATGGGATTTACTTGATCATTCCTTTGGAACTTTTCAAAGAAAGACAGTAATTTTATTGGATTTATTTTCACGGAATTTTGCAAGTTCACAAGTTCTACAAAATGTAAGAAAATTTTTTATAATTATTATTAATTTTTGAATTTGAAATAAATTAAATTTAAAAGTAGTACTAAGTGCATAACAGTTTTCAATTAACTAATTTTCAAAATATTTGTAGAATAGTAATAAAAATAATAATAAAAATAAAATAAAATAATAATAATAACAAAACCCCCAATGCTATAATTTTCATTTTCAGCTCAAAGATAAGAAAACGTTTATTATTTATTTATTTTCTAATTTGAAATAAATTCAAAATTATACCAATTATGAATATGTCTACAATAAGTAATAATTTAAATTGTTAATATCCATTTAGAATTACAGTTGGTTTTAATTTTTTAGCACATTGACCCATTCAATTATCGCTTAGCGGCAGATCAACATTGACAGATTCATTAAGCCTATACTTACATTGATAAAATCTTTATAACATTAAATTACAACACAGCCCTTACTTACATTGATAAACGCCTTTATAACACATTAAATTACAACACATCCCTTACTTACATTGATAAACACCTTTATAGCACATTAAATTACAACACAGACCTTACTTACATTAATAAACGCCTTTCATAACACATTAAATTACAACACAGACCTTACTTACATTGATAAACGCCTTTATAACACATTAAATTACAACACATCCCTTACTTACATTGATAAACACCTTTATAGCACATTAACAGATTCATTAAGCCTATACTTACATTGATAAACTCCTTTATAATATATTAAATTACAACACAGCCCTTACTTACATTGATAAACACATTTATAATACATAAAATTACCACACAGCCCTTACTATGTCAACCAACAATTATCAAAGTTGATTGAGATATTAATAAAATCATGGATGATCAATTAGTATAAAATGTTAATTATACTATTATAATAAGTACATTAATTTGATAATAATAATAGTAGTTGTAGTAGTAGTTGTATTCCAACTACAGTAAACAGCAGCAACAGATATTACAAATACTGCTAAATTATTATTTCAAATACAATTTTTACTACACCTACATCAACTACTTCTACTACTTCTACTGCCACTGCTTTGCTAGTTAGATCTCCTAGCCAAAAAATACAACACAAAATGTACACCGATCAAATAACAAGAGGAGTGAAATTTTCACAAAGTTAAAAGAGAAATAGCTTGGAGTGGTTGTGTATGTTGCCTCAGGGGACGACAAAATATTTTGAGAAATATCGATGTACTCTGTCATTTAGAAATTTTGGACCCTTTTCATTTGTCAGAAAATTCACAATACTAATTAGAAATTTTCAGCATCTCACACAGTTATAATTTTCCTTCTTGTCTTCCTATATAATTTTCCTTCTTGTCTTCCTATATAATTTTCCTTCTTGTTTTCCTATATAATTTTCCTTCTTGTCTTCCTATATAATTTTCCTTCTTGTCTTCCTCTATAATTTTAATTTTCTTTATCTTCATTTTTCCAGAGTCAGAGCTAAAGGGTATCTAGATAGTTCAGATAATTGGTGCCCGATAGTGCAATAAATTAATAATTAGAAACAATATTCTTATTCTTTAAAAAATATCTAGTAATCGTTTTTTTCTCAATTATTGGATGCAGTTTTAGATTTATTTTAAAATGTGAAGATAAAATTGATTTATATATTTTTGTCTTGTTTTTATTTCCAGAGAACTCCCATCCTCAAGACTTGTAAGTGTTACTTGATTATACCAGTAAAGCACGTATCACACTAACACACACATAAATGTAAGTGTTACTTGATTATACCAGTAAAGTACATATCACACTAACACACACATAAATGCATAGATATATACATGTATGCATATTCATATTTTGCCTGTCAGTCAAATAAAATAAAACCTAAAAGATGTCCTTTGTTTATGTCCTTTGTAAACTATTTGTTGCCTATTGATATGAGAAAAAACTTAAAGTTTAAAAAAAAACTTTTGGCATTATGCAGAATCATTTCGTTCAGTATGTAACTTGTTTGTAAAAAAGTGTTATCAGCGCAATACGTAATCAGTGATAGACAGTATAACTGCAGTAATAAGAAATGATACTTTAACAGCAGTAGATAATAGATGATAGACAGTGTAACTGCAATAATAAGAAATGATACTATAACAGCAGTAGATAATAGATGATAGATAGTAAAACAGCAATATATAGATGACAGAAAGAACAAACGGATGCATGGAGATACTTGATAACATCTGTTCCAAATCCATGGGAAGTAACTCTTGCTGTATTCTCATATTATATGGGGATTCCATTCCAAGAGGTCCATATAGTTTGGAATATGTGTAAAATGGACTCATGAACATAATACGCACAGTTTTATCACTCAACAGGAATGCAGTCCTTCGAGATTTTTAAATTAATAATACACTTATTTCTTAACAAATAACTTCACAAGTAACAATTACAATGTATTATCTGTGGATCTGTGTATATAACACAATTATTATTAAAATTCATAATAATATATACACATGGAATCTACATATAAAACAAAATACATTTTAAAATACATATCAATATAATCTTTCATTGCTTCTGCATTGTGCATTTACACTGAAACCACTTCCTTAAATAGCAGCTTGTGAAAAGGTAAAATTTTTTTTTTCAAGAATCTCTTTGATAGAAACCTTCAGCAGCAGGAATAGTGGGAAAGTGAATAGTGTACCTACAGCATGGAACTGTTTGTAGGTGAAATGTGTGTAATGAAGTGAGGATAACAAGAGATACTTATATCTCAGTCATGCATTATTAGCATTTTCTTAATGTTGCAATGATCCAACAATTATTTTTCTGTAAAGTTTTTTATATGATTCATTTCACCCTTTCATCCAACATTTATTTTTCTGTAAAGTTTTATATGATTCATTTCACCTTTTCATCCAACATCTTTGGATAGTCAAAAGTTGCCTGGTGTGAAGGCACTCAAAAGAAACAAAAAATAAAAACTTGATCTCATTTATTGTAACCATTATTTACTGGTCAGTTTAGTTTGTTGTCCAAGAGATTCTTGCACACAATGTGTTTTCCATAGAACCCAAAGCACACATGAATTACCTCTACCTACTGTTAGGCAAAGCTGGATTCCATTATTTGTTTTGTGTCTGCATCCATTCTGTATGCTTTTGTTTGAATACAAATGCAAATGGCCCCTCAGCTTTCAGGAGACTTCAGTAGATGGTATAGCTCAAAATAATCATAGAAATTTGCTAAACAGGACTACTGTAGAGAACAATTGCTAATGAATTTTATTTATGCTTATTTATTTAGACTATATATATATATATAGTCTTTTTAATTTTGGATTTATGTTACTTTTTTTGAAAAAGAAAAGTATATTTTTAATTACATTTTCATATTTAGGTGGATCTTTTGAAAGATATAAGAAATCTTATCGACAAGGGACACTATCAGGATGCGGTAAGTTTTCCTTGTCTATTATGATTATGACTGTAACATTTGTGTATTGTTATGGCTGTGAGAAGCTTCATATTCTTTTTTAATAATACTTGTTTGTGTATATCATTTACACTAATTTTAATCATCTCTCTTGCCTGCCTGCAAGCAAACAAGTGGCAAACAGCCACTCAGGATTTCCATCAGTCAGCTATGCAGTCGAGTCAGTAACTAAAGTCAAATGTATATTTGTTGAGTGTAGTGATCAATTAGTAAAAGTTAAATGTACACTAGTGCACTGATCAGTTGCTGAAGTGTATACTCAGTCAGTGCAGTGATCAGTGAGTAAAGTCATGTGTATATATTCATTTAGTATAGTGAAACATGAATTTTTATAATAGTATAGCAGTTAGAGAATCAGTTATTTGTGATTTTGTTGATGTATTATTGATGTTTGAATTAATTTTTCTCTTCAGATAAATGAAAGCAAGCATATAATTCGACTTGCCCTAAAGGGATTGCGCTACTATCAGACTTATGATAGACTCTTTCTAGGGTAAGTGGTGATATTTGTAATTTTTTTTTTGCACTGTAAGTGAAATTTTGCTATGCAGAAGGAAAAATTTGGGGTGTTTTAACTTTTTTAAGTTAAGAAACTGAATTGGCCCATTTCATTACACCGTTGGTTTACCTTGAAAGTAAAAATTTCTTATTTGGTGCTAAACATATCTATTGCCTTCAAATCACACAAACAGCAAGAAGAAATTTAAATAAAAATCTTCTCTTTGGAAAGTCTTACCGACTCCCAAATAAAAAATTAAAAAGTCAGAAAAGTTTTAAGAATATATTTAGAGAAATGGATTTTTAATATTCATCAGTGACATTTTAATTCACACACTGAAGTCTGTAAATAGTCATTTTACTGGACAGTGGCATATTGCAGATTCAGCATTGCCTTGGGATTTATTGGTTGGATGGGCTACATACTACACTTAGTGTTGATGGAACATACATCTGTAGGGAAAATGTATCTTCAAAGGACATCGCAGAATGTCTTGGAAAATAATCGCCTTGTCTACATTTCATTTTGTTCTATTGGATTTTTGGTATTCTTATTGCTTTACAGTAAGTATGTTTTTTTTTTTGTTTCCTGTTTACAGATGTGTTTACTGTTTCTTTGGTTTCCTGTTTACATATGTGTTTACTGTTTCTTTGGTTTCCTTTTTACAGATGTGTTTACTGTTTCTTTGGTTTCCTGTTTACAGATGTGTTTACTGATTCTTTGGTTTCCTGTTTACAGATGTGTTTACTGTTTCTTTGGTTTTCTGTTTACAGATGTGTTTACTGTTTCTTTGGTTTTTCTGTTTGCAGATGTATTTACTGATTCTTTGGGTTTCTGTTTACAGATGTGTTTACTGTTTCTTTGGGTTTCTGTTTACAGATGTGTTTACTGTTTCTTTGGATTTCTGTTTACAGATATGTTTACTGTTTCTTTGGATTTCTGTTTACAGATATGTTTACTGTTTCTTTGGATTTCTGTTTACAGATATGTTTACTGTTTCTTTGGATTTATATTTATAGATATGTTTAGTGTTTCTTTGGATTTATATTTATAGATATGTTTAGTGTTTCTTTGGATTTATATTTATAGATATGTTTACTGTTTCTTTGGATTTATATTTATAGATATATGTATGTTTAAACCTGTGCATGTAATTGTAGATATGTATGTTTGAAGTTATACTTGAGTTTGAAGATTTTATTTGGTAGTAGACGTACACATGGTTAAAGTTGTACATGTATTTGCAGTCATACAAGTGTTTGTAAATCTACACATGCATAAGTTGTAATTGTATTTGCAGTCATACATGTGTTTGTAAATCTTCATATGTATAAGATGTAATTATATTTGAAGTCATACAAGTGTTTGTAAATCTACATATGCATAAGTTGTAATTATATTTGAAGTCATACAAGTGTTTGTAAATTACATATGCATAAGTTGTAATTGCAGTCATACAAGTGTTTGTAAATCTACATATGTATAAGTTGTAATTGTATTTGTAGTCATACAAGTGTTTTTAAATCTACATATGCATAAGTTGTAATTATATTTGAAGTCATACAAGTGTTTGTAAATCTACATATGTATAAGTTGTAATTGTAGATGTGCACTTGCTTGTAAATATTTGTTATTCTTTATACAATCTGATGACTATGCTTAGGAAACCTGGTTCTCAAACATGAATGCAAACAGAAGATGTACATAAGGGTTGTTCATTATATGTAGTTGTAGATTTGTTTATATTTTTAGAAGTACATTCATTTGTAGATGAGTATGTCCTTGAAAATTGTACTTGTGTTTATAGAAATATATTTGTCAACATACACATGCTTATAGATGTAAATGTTTTTGTAGATTACCTGTGTTTAAGGTTGTACATTTGTTTGTAGATGTACATGTGTTTAAGGTTGTACATTTATTTGTAGATGTACATGTGTTTAAGGTTGTACATTTGTTTGTAGATGTACATGTGTTTAAGGTTGTACATTTGTTTGTAGATGTACATATGTTTAAGGTTGTACATTTGTTTGTAGATGTACCTGTACTGATGTATGTATATTTGTTGGATTGGTGTTCATGTGTTTCAAATTATATGATTTGTTCCTGTGTAAGTGAGTGTATGTAAATGTATAGGTAGTTAGTAAACATTTATAGACAGGTTCGTTTATGTGTAATACAAACGGTTATAGATGTATACATGTGTTGTAGATGTGTGTCTATGTGCCATTCTTTAGTAGCATCAGTGTTTTATCTGAAAAATAAATGATAGTCATTAATAAGAGGTTAGATTGTGAATTTGATGTTATTATCACTACAGGAAAAGATTTAAATTTAAAGTTAAATTATATGAATTTTAATTACTATGTTTTTTATAATTACAAATATAAGAATAAAGTTCAATCTGATCTTTCAATTTATTTTCTACAGTTCAGTCCCTACCCTGGACCAATTACTTTTATTGCTTGATGCCTGTACTCTTATGGATGAAGTTTGCTGAAGGGTGAGTTAAAGACACTAGTATTTTTGTCTGTATTCTGACATTTACAGTCAAGCTATAACAGAAAGACACTAGTTATTTTGTCGGATTATGTTTTTCATTTGCAGGCAGGTAGAGGTGCATTGACAATTGCTTAGTCCATCTAATAAACCGAGACCAAAATATAGACAAATCTGTACAACAGAAAAACTGTTGGTGCTTGATTATTTAATAGGTCTGTTTTCTGCATTTCTTTAATTAATAAGTTCATTAATAATTCAGTGTAAACATACCCGTTTCTTGTTGTTGATTGGATTGACAATAAGTATTGACTGTCTTTTGGTAGCTTTGCACTCCAGAGAATCCCATTGAGTTAATCACTTTATGACGAGAATAATGTTGTTGAGGATAATATTGATGACTAATGCTGGGAGTTGCATTTCATTTTGGTAGTTATAAATGAAGATTATTTATCTCTAGGTGGAAGGTGATCTTCATGGCTTTGAGATATCATATGAAACAATCGGAACTTGTCCACGTATTGTGTTCAGTGTTGGTGACTGTGCTGGGTTTGGAGATCACAGTAAGTTGGATAAATTGGTCGCTATTACTTGTTTAGGTATAAATGAAGCTTAAGTTAATTCACAGATAAATTGGTCGCTATTACTTGTTTAGGTATAAATGAAGCTTAAGTTAATTCACAGATAAATTGGTCGCTATTACTTGTTTAGGTATAAATGAAGCTTAAGTTAATTCACAGTAATTTTGTCTGGGAAGTTGTATATTAGAGGCTAGTGTATATTATGTGTGAATGAAATGAAATAGTTCAGGATTATGACTATTATTTTATATCCAGCAAAGATGTAGTTAATATTTTTTAAGAATCATTTCTCTCAGATAATGTATATCAGGAACTATGCAAGAGTGTTTGTTGAATAATGTATTATAATTTATGACTATAAGTTTTGTTCAATTTAATCTTTGTTAAAAATATTAATTAAAAAAATATTTAAGTTTTGAAATGAATTAGTGGCAAATTATTTGCTAGTTTAGTTATTAGGCATATATTTTTATAATAATTTATATAAATAAATGTTTTTGAGTATATTTATTTCAGTGCATTAATGTATTTGTATAGTGGTGTAGCAAGCTTTTTGTTCCCCTTCTGCAAGCTTCAGTTTCAGACCCCTTTGATTTCAAACAAAAATCCCCATGTTGCATACAACATATATATATATAGACTCTAGTTGCTGTTAGGGGCCCCCCTGACCATTGGGGCCCTTGTACATTGCACAACCTGCACAATCCATTGTATGCCACTGTATATTAAAACAATTAAATATTTAAAAATGATAAATGTTTATTGAGGTGTACAGTTTATAACTTACTTGTGGGTTTTTTGAGTATTTATATTTATAATACACTGTGCAGTTTTGCTCTTTGTTTTGTTTTCTGAGATCAATGTAAAATGTGTTTATATGTGTACTGTTTCTCCTTTGGTAATAATTTTTTTGTCTTTTTTAAAGATAAAAACAGTATTTTTAAGCTTCAGGTTGTTATCATCACCATTACCATAATCAGTTTAATCTTGCTTCCATTATTAATTTTTGTCGGTATAGTAAAGGAAAATAGCAGAATGAATTTTTTTTGCTTCTATCACTTTGGGGGTTCTAACACGACTAAAGTCATTAGGAGTTCATACAAACAGTCTTGATTACTTCTTGCAGTTTTGTACTAACAATCTTGAGTCTTTTCTTTTATTGGGATGACGGCAGCTTCCAGCCTGAGCTGATATTACTGGACAATCTTGATTGTTTCTTGCAGTTCTATAAATACAGTTTTGATTGCTTCTAGAATTTCATACAAACAATCATGATTGTTTCTTTCAGTTCTATACAAACAGTCTTGATTGCTTCTTGCATTTCATACAAATAATCTTGACTGTTTCTGGGCCAAATAGTCAATTCATACCTTTATATTTTTGGAGCATGTTCTGCATTTTGTTTTCAGGTGCTGAGTTTTTTCTACCGAGAACTTTTGTCTGTAGGCATTCTTGGCATGGCAGGATGGGCTCTGACTACTGGGGTATGGAGAGAGTCACTGGTACGTAGTAAGCACACTTGTTAAGGATGTTTATTATTTTTAGAAATAATCTTATTAATCTTTCATCTCTGTGAATTTTAGCACTTATGGTAAAAAAAAGTTCTTGATTAAGCTAGGGAGAAGGAGAGATAATAGGAATGAATGTTGCCTTTGGAAAATCAATTTTTTAATCAATTTTTTTAAAAAAGTTAAACATTATATTCATTGTTAGTCAACTTGGGAGGCATCTTATTTCAGTTACATCAGTTTCTGTACTGCTGATAAAAATGAAAACAGATCCCCTGCCCCACCCCAAAAAATCCCCAAAACAAAAAACCCTGACATTTTTTTCATTCCTACTTATGGGAGCAACATTTTTTTTCCAGTTAACAAATGAGTTTGAGTAGATGAGTTAGATTATATAAAATCACGTTGTAAAACCTATTTTAGTTTAGTAGTAAATGAATCAGAATGTTAATTTAATACAGTATGTTGTAATTTTTCTGGAAATAGAAGTTTTCATGAATTTTCTGAGAGGTTAATTAATTCTGTTTTCTCATTGAATTTTTAAGATGAGCTTTGTTGGTTGGTTTGCAAGCTGCATCTTGGTTGCCATCTTTCCTTTGCTTCCAGTGGTCGGTGGCAACACAAACTATTCACTTGTGTAAGTTCCTATTTAGTTAAATTAGAGATTCTCATTTATTTTCATAGGGGCATCAAGGACAAAAATATTAGCTTCTTAACACTTACTCAAAGCTTACAATCCAATGGTTTTGTTTTTAAAATAATGATTATATTTGTTCTGGATTATGCATTGAGTAATAATTACAAAATAATAAGTACCCCTCTCCCATCTGAGACAATATAAACTCTTTATTGCTGATTGTGTACTTTGTCTTGGAATTGTGAAAGATATTAGGTAGATGTTTGTACAAGACTAGAATAAATCCTTTATATTTTTTAAAGATACTTTAACAGCTAAATTCACTCTTGGAATGAAGGTAGATGTTTGTACAAGACTAGAACTAATAAATCCTTTATATTTTTTAAAGATACTTTAACAGCTAAATTCACTCTTAGAATGAAGGTAGATGTTTGTACAAGACTAGAACTAATAAATCCTTTATATTTTTTAAAGATACTTTAACAGCTAAATTCACTCTTGGAATGAAGGTAGATGTTTGTACAAGACTAGAACTAATAAATCCTTTATATTTTTTAAAGATGCTTTAACAGCTAAATTCACTCATGGAATGAAGGTAGATGTTTGTACAAGACTAGAACTAATAAATTCTTTATATTTTTTAAAGATACTTTAACAGCTAAATTCACTCTTGGAATGAATGTAGATATTTACATACTGTAGTTTTTAATCAAGCGCTTGAGGCTTATACAAAATTTACATGATTGATAAGACAGAAAAGTCAGGATAATATGTTATATGTTATACTAATATAAATAATTTAAATAACTGTTTTTTAGCAATCGGAACTAATTGTAAGTAAAAACAAGGTAAATTGTGAATTAAATATTTTAAATAAACTAGATTTTAACTTAATAGCAGTTGGTAAAATATGCATGTTAAAATTCTTGTGGTTACGCAGTTTATTATGTAGAATTTATAAACATTTACTAAGCACTGTCTTGTCTTGTAATAAATACAGTAACATTGGAAACAGAATTATGCAATTAATGTGCTGTGAATTGTAAGAATTGTAGATTTTAATGGTGGTTATATTGTAAGTGAGTTGTATGAAATTGTAAGTGAGTTGCATGAAATTACTCTTACTCTCCCGGACCTATCTTGAAGTAACATGTTTAATATTGGTAGTCAGAAAGAATTTTTAACACAGATTTTTGTTGTTTTTATTGACCTAAAGACTCTTTGTTTCTTTATCACAGTGCAATACTTATACACAGATTTGTTATTTTTATATTCCAGTGTACCACTTGTTTTAATTGACACAGATTTATTTTTGTACTATACTATACCACTTGTTTGTCCTGGCACATTCATACTACTAATGTCACATTCTACAGTATATCACTTATATCATTTATTTATATTCTTTCTCTCTCTCTCTCTCTCTCACACACACACACACACACACACACACACACACACACACACACACACACACACACACAGAGATTTATTTTTATGTTAGAGTGTACCACTTTTATTTCTTTATTTTATTTAGATTTGTTTCTGGAGGAGCTTCACTTCTAACCGGAACTCTTATGGTTTGGAGGTGAGATGGAATTATCAATAATTTTTACTTTTGTATAATTTTGTTTCTTAATTTGCTTAAAAATTAAACCTTGAGAAGAAACTGTTTTGGTGGATTTTATACATTGTGATGAACTTAAAATATTCCTTGGTCGTTAATACAAATATTTGACATGTATTAAATGTTTTAATTTTTTAATTGCTTGTAACTTAAAATGCCAATAGTAAGAATATTTTATTTATATTTTTAATTCATTTGCATTTTGCTACATTTATTTCAGAAATAACAGATTTAATTTTTGTATCCTGATTTAAAAAAAAAAATTGAATTATTTATTTCACTCTTCTATATATTTATTTATCTTAAAAATATTTTATACAATCATTTATTTAGTGGTCTTTGATTTATTTTATTATAAAATTAAGTTTTGGACTATTGTAATTATTTTAACAGAAATTTAAAAATAATATTACTATTTCAAATTTGTTTAAATTTCAAACACAGATTTTGGAGAGAGAGTCGGTGTATGAATCAAGTGTCCATAATAGTATTGTGTGTACAGGTAAATTTATTCACATTACAATAGACATAATTAAAAATTAATATATATAATGTTATATTCCACAGAACATTATGTCAACACAAACTTCATACCATTACATTTTAAATCAACAATAGTTGTTTAATTTCTTTCCATATTTTGCATTATTCTCACACTTGCATATACTTTAAACTGCTCAAATCTCCATCTGTTGTAGTTTTAAGATAGAAATTTTCAGTATTGAATGATAGATTAAAAATGAAACAGAACACTTCAGTAGTGTAGAGAGCAGGCATTTTCAATCTTTCTTGGTTTGAGGGCCAAATGCAGAGTTAATTGGGTGTCTGTGGGCTAGACTGAAAAAATTCTCTGTAAAACTGATCCCCACATTTCAACATAATTTATTGGGGTTTGTGCCAGGGTCAAAGATTAATCACTCATATTATTAACATATTATTTCAATGAGATATACTCAAACTGTTATGACAGTATTTAAGCTAAAATGATATTTATTATTTACCTGTATATTAGTTATGACTGTATTTCAGCTAAAATGATATTTATTATTTACCTGTATATTTATTATGACAGTATTTAAAATAAAATGATATTTATTATTTACCTGTATATTAGTTATGACTGTATTTCAGCTAAAATGATATTTATTATTTACCTGTATAGTTGTTATGACTGTATTTCAGCTAAAATGATATTTATTATTTACCTGTATAGTTGTTATCACTAAGAAGACTGTGCTTGTGACTCCTTTTTGATGTTTGATATCGGGGGGTATGTGATATATTGATAATCTCAATGAGTTCTCAAAATCAGTGTCTGTTATTCATTATCATGTTTTTGACCGAACCCTAACCCTAATCCCAACTCTAATCCTCACCCCTAAACCCTAACCCTAAACCCTAACCCCATAACCCTAATCCTTAACCCTAAACCCTAACCCCTTAACCCATAACTCCTAACCCTTAACCCTAACCCCTAACTCCTAACCCCTAACCCTTAACCCTAACCCCTAACCCCTAACCATAACCATAACCCTAACTCTTACTTAACCTTAACCCAAACCCTAACCCTAGCCTTAACCTTTTAGGTCTCATGTCTACTTATCTTAGGTTGTAAATCGAAAATGCAGGGTTATAAGATAGTGATCATTGCTTCAGATAGGCCACCACTCAACTGTTTAATCAAACACAGCAACTGTTGCACAAGAGGTCAGTCCACAACAGACATTGAGCTGGCCAAATGTGCAAGACAAAAAGCAACTAAATCACTACAGGCAACACTTTTTCTTAAGTATTAAACTCAAGTCTAAAGGTTGGTGATAAAATGTTCGGTGGGCTTAATTTTATTGCATTTTGAGACCTTAGGCAGGCCAGATGAAACCATTTGGTGGGCTGGACCTGGCCTGCGGGCTAGGGGTTGATATGCCTGGTGTAGAGTGATAAGGGTTCTTAAGGCTCAATGTATTTCATCATCATTGTCAATTCTGGACTAAGGCCATCTCTTTGGGAGCATTATCTCATTAGAAACTTTAATTAATCATCAGCTTCACAGTTCATAATGTTCATTCCTGTATTATTTCTTGACCAATTTTTGTTATTGTTGATATTGTCAACAGTTAGTTCTGGTTGGGATGGCAACCATTTCTGTGAAGGTGGCCTCAGAGAGCATTGCTGACAAGATGGGCACCCCATTGTTTACACAAGTCCTAAGTTGGATCATCCTGGGTAAATTAAAAAATATTAAAATTGTTTTGGTAGTATTTCTTTTTTATTTTTTTAAAGTGTGTGAAATGTAAAGCCATTTGAATAGAGTTGTTAGATTCAATTTTTTTTTAGATGGAAACCCTTTATTCTCATTGTCTTTCATTGTATTTTTACTTTACAACAGGTCTGGTTGTTCCTCTAAACCTTTTATAAGTTTATTTCTGTCACCATTGTCATCACAGGTAACATTGTGAACACTGTCAATAAATAATTATCAAGGAATTCTCCTTTACTTGTTTTTCAAAAAAATATTTTGATGATTCTGTTATTTGCAGATTGATGGTTTATTTTTCAGTGGTATCCCCTTTCTTGCCACTGTTGACAAACACAGAATTGGAAGAAAGACTTGTCAGCATTGGCTTGGCTTTCTTGGCGCCATACATTCTAATGAGCATTACGTATCCTTTGCATATTCTACAACCTCATACTTTCTCACTTACCAGAAAAAGGATTAATTCTGGTTGTAATTCAAATTTAATTTCACGCATTCACATTTGAAATATTTTCCTCCTTTAAACCACATGCCACATTCTTAAATTGGCTCTTTAAATTGCAGCTGGTGTGAATGAGTTTTCTGACAGTGTGAATGAACTCAAATTACAGTGATATTATGAATGGGCCTAGATACATGCTCATTTATTATTAATAACAGTGTTAATGGCCTGGGCGACTATGATATAGCATATGCTCAATTATTACTAGTAGCACACACATGGAGCAAATGACAATGTAAATGACAGTGCACATGTTATTACTTTTAACAGTGTAAATCAAACAAGATTACTAGTGAGAGTCTACTGGCTCATTTATTACAAATGATAGTGTAAATTTCCTGAATAATTAATTAATGATTTAGTTACTGCCCATTTATTACAAATGATATTGTAAATTTCCTGAATAACTAATGATTTAGTTACTGGGCCTAGCTTGCTAAAGACAATGCACTTGCTCATTATTATAATTTTAATGCTAGATTACTAATGTCTGTGAATAGATCTAGATTACTAATGTCTGTGAATAGATCTGGATTGCTAATGACAGTGTGACTGGACTTTGATTAATAATGTCACTGTTAATGGACCTAGATTACTAATGACAGTGTGAATGAGTCTGGATTACTAATGACAGTAATAATTGGCCTAGTTTACTAATGACAATAATAATTGGCCTAATTTACTAATGACAGTAATAATTGGCCTAGTTTACTAATGACACTGTTAATGGAACTAGATCACTATGATGGCTTAAATTGGTCTGGATTATTAAAGACAGTATTATTATGCCTAAATTACTAATGGCAGTGTTGATGGATCTAGATTAATAATGACCTTGATTGGGCCTGGATTACTAATTACTAATGACATTTATGAAACGAGCCTAGGTTACTGATGGCAGTGTTAATGGGCTTAAATATCTATTCCTATCAAAACTAAAAGTTACTTTTCTGCAAAAATACTTCTATTGCCTACTTCTGAGAATTAAGAATGTTGTGAATTGTTGTCATATTGTAACATGTGAGAAACCAGCATATTATTCTACAATGAATTTGAGATATCTAATAGAGTTATATAATATATAAGTCCCTATTTATGCCTAAAGTAGCAGTGCATCTGACTGATAATAATATTTTTGACATTTTATGTGAAATTAGTTGTTTCATGCTTTTTGGTTTGGTGATGGAAGCGGTATGGCACAGAATTTTAATTTGTTTAAAGCACTTTACAAAACCGTCAGTTGTTTCATTAAAAAAAAAATATGATGTATCAGTGTGCTATATATTTTCTTAACACAGTTCAAGTTATGAAGGCATTTTTATGCTCTCTCTTTTATCACTGCTGTACTTCTGGCTGCAGATGGAGTTTAAACTGTGTCATCATTCCACGCAGCAGGTAGTCAGCCAGAAATACTTTCACTTATTTAAAAACTCTGGATACATGAATTAAATTTGTTTTTATAAAAGTCTCCTGGGAGAGATTTTCCACATTAATAATTAAATACCTATTAACTTGAAAAAGATTATGTTTATTGTCCTAAATTCTAAAATGAAAATGCAGAATTTATTATGACATAAATAAATACATCAGAGTCTCTATTAGAATGTCTCCTGATATATTATTTCCCCACTAAGTGGTAGAGCTGATGATGTCATTGCTATCTATTGTTTTCCCACTAAGTGGTAGAGCTGATGATGTCATTGCTAGCTATTGTTTTCCCACAAAGTGGTAGTAGAGCTGATGATGTCATTGCTAGCTATTGTTTTCCCACAAAGTGGTAGTAGAGCTGATGTCATTGCTAGCTATTGTTTTCCCACAAAGTGGTAGTAGAGCTGATGTCATTGCTGGCTATTGTTTTCCCACTAAGTGGTAGAAATGATAATGTCATGCTATCTATCGTTTTCCCACTAAGTGGTAGAGCTGATGATGTCATGCTATCTGTTGTTTTCTCACTAAGTGATAGAGCTGATGATGTCATTGCTATCTATTGTTTTCCCACTAAGTGGTAGAAATGATGACGTCATTGCTATCTATTGGGTTTCATATTACACTATGTTGTAGTCATCATATTTAAAATAAAATTCTTTAAAAAGCATCTAAACTGTGCTTTTAGTTTTACTTCCTTTGTGATATAGATTTTCTGGATGTTGCTGGTAGATACTCATTTGTATAGATGTCACTACACTGTCCTATGTAATTTGGCTTTGTGATTTTTATTGTACAGAGTGTTTTTAATGTAACCAGTAGATTCACTTAAATAGCATTATCCATCATGTGGATATACCAGATTACTGGGCATTAATTGCATTTAGGTATCAAAGTAATAACTCACTTACATGTGTTTGATGTGAACGCTAGATTAAAAATAAAAATACTCTATAGTTGTACAAGTCAAGGCAAATGTTCTAAGTTGAAATCCTCTAAAAATTGTCTATATCTAAATATGGCATAGTCATAACATGTGTGTGTGTGTGTGTGAGAGAGAGAGAGAGAGAGAGAGAGAGAGAGAGAGAGAGAGAGAGAGAGAGAGAGAGAGAGAGAGAGAGGTAAATTCTGACCTTACAACAAATTGTACCCACTCTTATTTAAAACAATGTAACTGTATTTGCTGTTTTAGCCGCTTAATAGAGTGACATTTTCACAAAAGACCTCTATTGCTGAAAAAGAAACTGAACACATTGACAGGAATAGAGGATTGAAATTTGATGACCTACGAAGAGCATTTTTCTTTGTATCCTTTCATTTCTTGTTTGTAATTTAAGCTGTCTTTTGTTAAATAATGACTATTAATAGTATAATTGAATGGTCATTTACATAAAAGATAATAAATATGTATCAAAAACTTTATGCAATAAATAACACAATTAATTAGTACCTCCAAACATACTTATGCAATACATTAACACAATCAACTAGTATCTTCAAACAACTTATGCAATACATTAACACAATCAACTAGTATCTCCAAAAAATGCTTATGCAATACATTAACAATCAACTAGTATCTCCAAACATACCTATGCAATACATTAACAATCAACTAGTATCTCCAAACATGCTTATGCAATACATTAATAATCAACTAGTATCTTCAAACATAAATTTAAAAAATTATGCAATACATTAACACAATCAACTAGTATCTCCAAACATACTTTTGCAATACATTTTAAATGACATTCGATTGAATTGCAATGTTTTATGCAAATTTGAAAGGCAAAAGTATTGTTTAATATTATTTTATCATGCATTTGTAGAAGAACACAAATTAATAAAGATTTAGTGTTTTTGTTCCTTGACTTGAAAGATATTTCTCATCTTGACAGCGTTTTTTGGTACAGGAAACATTGCAAGCATAAACAGGTTGGTGCTGTGACTTCCTGTTGTTTTTATTATGAGTACAGTTTACTAGGGTCTTTAGTTAATCTATCTGTATTGATCTCCATGTCTAGTAGAGAAAGTATACTATAGTCTGCTATATCTATCTGTATTCTCTATTTTTCCTGTTGTTTCTATTATGGAAACAAAAGTATATTACAGACGATGCTTATATTCACAGTTTTAATTGAACATTTGTATAATGTCACCACCACCTGGGAGGGGGTTGTGGTCTAGTCAGCAATGCACCGAGTTTGCAGGATGAAAGATAACAAACTCTTTCACACAGACACCAGGATGTTCTTGGGGGGGGGGGGGGGGGAATTTTATTCTGAATGCAGGGTAAAGTGTGAAAGTCGGCTGTATGAGTGCATGCATGTAGGGTTGAATATGAAATGTGGACAGACAGGACAAACTGATAAGCAACTGCTCCTAATTCCACTCTCAACAACCAACAGAAGCTTTTTAAGTTAAAGGTACTGACGAGAATTTATTCTCAGAAATATGGGGACTCACAGATGGCTGTTAGTCATTCATCCAGAAAAAATCCACATTCAACACTCATGGGGTGGGGGACCAGAGCAATGGTAAAATGAATGAAAATAAAATAAAAAGAAACAATAATAATAATAACAACAGTGCAAAGTAAAATATAATCACTAGTGATAACTGCGTACAAATCAGATATGCACTTGCACAAATATGTGGGTGGAAACCCCAAAATTATCAGAATCAAATGTTAATGAAATGTTCGCTGAGTTTAAGTGTCAAGGACTGAAAGAATAAATGTTTTTCGATAATGATAATTATAGTTCAATAACTAATAACTAGTAAACCTACTCAACTACCTAAGAGAATGCACCCTTGCTAAATATTTCTACTTACAGTTAACTGAAGTGCTGTTGAAGATAATGATGAACACACAAATTGTTCAATGCAAATATCAAAAATACTTAGTTGATGAACGATGAAGTAAAAATATATATGCTTTTCCCTAAGTATGAAGAGCGCTCACCGGTGATGATTGGAAAAAGATGAACGGTTCCTCTCGTTCACAGAGAGAATGCACACAATGCAAGCAGGTGAATACCTGAGTGTCTTCTCAAGTTGAAGAACACTGAGAATTCTTCCCACTGAAAAGTGACAAAGATGGCACGTGGTGAAGACCAAATGCTCAAAAAGCTGGTGGTGTCACCGAATGTTCTGTCCAAGTCCGACCTTGTCCCTACAGCTCTGGTGTGATGGATGCTGTTGACAACTGCTGTCTGGGGTTTGAATTGTTGTAAGACTAGACTTGGGGTCGTGCTGATCTAAATCAATCAAAGGCTGTATAGTTGAAAATTCCAACTGCTATGCAGAGTCTGGACAACAATGAACATTCGCTGGGTCCTTTAAAAAAAAAAAATTTGCGAAAATTTTGAAAAGGGCCAGTGCTGGCCGTAATGCAAAAGAGAACACAATCAATCTTTGCACCTTTCCCTCTGGCGCAAATACACCGAGAAAACTTAATTTACTCATTGGCGAGATAAATGAATAAATAAACCTTTATAGTTAACTGATACACATGCATAACAGAATGTACATGCACACAAACTCACTGATTGTGCATGTATAGATGAAACTCATTCACAAAAATATAAAATCTGAACGTATCTTGTGACCGACATTAAAGGAAATAATAATTCCAAAAAAATAAAAATTAAATTTAAACAATTATTCCCCCTTGACCGTGACAGTACAATTCACAAATCTAGTCTGATATTTTTAATCTACGCTAAAAACAGCACTATTCTGTGCTATCAATAGATGCAACATAATACTTCATAGTTGTATAATGAAGAAAAATAATTTATTATTTGTTGTTACAGAAGAACACTTTATTTCCTGCTCTAGATTCAGATATGTTAAAATAATGTAATATAATGTAACAGTTAATGGAACAAATCACATGACCTGTTTCTGGAACATATTACACTGTATTCTATTACATGTGGAAACAGACCATTTGGGCATGTTTTTTTTTAGAACAGAACACTTTATTATTAGTAGTAACTTCTAGGTGTTAGCAGAAGGCATTGTTTTTGAAATAGATCAATTTATTATTTATAATTGCTAATGTAAGAGAATTATTAACAAGATTATTACCTGTTGGTGGAACAGAACACTTTAATACATGAATGGACTAATGGAACAAAAGACTGTTACCTGTTGTCGATAAAAAATTGTGACATACTTTTGGAACAGAATATTTCATTCAACATTTCTGTAAAGATTATTAGAATAGAACACTTTACTCCTTTTCTTGGGAACGGGAAAGTGTATTACATATAACTGCTAATGGAACAGGAAGCATTACATTGGAGATATATCTTATTGATTACACTCTGGCATAGCAGAGGTACAATCCATTTACAGTAAAAATTTAATACAGCAGCTGTATGCTAGATATGTTGTGGTCATATTCGTGCACTCACTTGGAGACCCACATACCATCTTGCAATAAATCCATCATATCTACCTTATTCAACACTGGAACAGATTACTAGTTCTTTGGACAAGAATTAGATGAAGTTAATGTAGCCGACTCATGTTATGGGCGCTATTTTCAAACATGCATATGTATACTAGAATCACACTCCACGAGCATCAGATGAAGTTAATGTAGCCGACTCATGTTATGGGCGCTATTTTCAAACATGCATATGTATACTAGAATCACACTCCACGAGCATCAGATGAAGTTAATGTAGCCGACTCATGTTATGGGCGCTATTTTCAAACATGCATAGAATCACACTCCACGAGCATCAGATGAAGTTAATGTAGCCGACTCATGTTATGGGCGCTATTTTCAAACATGCATATGTATACTAGAATCACACTCCATGAGCATCAGATGAAGTTAATGTAGCCGACTCATGTTATGGGCGCTATTTTCAAACATGCATATGTATACTAGAATCACACTCCACGAGCATCAGATGAAGTTAATGTAGCCGACTCATGTTATGGGCGCTATTTTCAAACATGCATATGTATACTAGAATCACACTCCACGAGCATCAGATGAAGTTAATGTAGCCGACTCATGTTATGGGTGCTATTTTCAAACATGCATATGTATACTAGAATCACACTCCACGAGCATCAGATGAAGTTAATGTAGCCGACTCATGTTAAGGGCACTATTTTCAAACATGCATATGTATACTAGAATCTCAATCACACTCCACGAGCATCAGATGAAGTTAATGTAGCCGACTCATGTTAAGGGCACTATTTTCAAACATGCATATGTCTACTAGAATCACACTCCATGACATGAAATGCTGACAAGCATTCAGGAACTAAGACTGAGCCAGGGAACAGCATGTTCATATATTTCATCTCAATGTTTACTGAGGATGGCGGGTGGAATCACCAATACTATTTATTTTTTATATTTCATTTTGCCGTACGCAACTAGTTTTAAATTTGCATAAGTTACATGTGTGAAAGATGTGACTCCAATGTGCTACTTCCTGGTGGAACTTTGTTACCAGTTAGCGGAGCAGAACTCTTTGTCAGACATTTTTTCCAGTTAGCGGAGCAAAACTCTTTGTTAGACATTGTTACCAGTTAGCGGAGCAGAACTCTTTGTCAGACATTTTTTCCAGTTAGCGGAGCAAAACTCTTTGTTAGACATTACCATTTAGCTAATGGAATTCTAATTAATGCAAAAGCAAATGGAATAGAACCCACTTGCTACTGTTTGCTGGAGAAACACTTATTCTCACTTATGGAAGAACACAATGTAAAAATGTTAATGGAACAGAACACATTGGTAGAAAAGAACACACTTTAATATGTAAAAATGTTAATGGAACAGAACACATTGGTAGAAAAGAACACACTTTAATATGTAAAAATGTTAATGGAACAGAACGCATTGGTAGAAAAGAACACACTTTAATATGTAAAAATGTTAATGGAACAGAACACATTGGTAGAAAAGAACACACTTTAATATGTAAAAATGTTAATGGAACAGAATGCATTGGTAGAAAAGAACACACTTTAATATGTAAAAATGTTAATGGAACAGAACACGTTGTTGGAAAAAAACACACTTTAATATGTAAAAATGTTAAACAGAACACATTGGTGGAAAAGACCACATTATTCTTATAAAATGGAGCACAGCACTTTGTTACATGAAGCTGTCAATAGAACATGGAACACTTTGTTATGTGAAACTGTGCAAAGAAGATAGAACACTTTGTTATGTGAAACTGTGCAAAGAAGATAAAACACTTTGTTATGTGAAACTGTCCAAAGAAGATAAAACACTTTGTTATGTGAAACTGTCCAAAGAAGACAGAACACTTTATTGCATGCAGTACCTTCTTTATCAGTTTTAAAACATGATTAGATAATCCAGAACTTCACTATTGCTGTAATTATGTACTTCATTAGGCATGTTTGCACTGAATAATGAGAATACTCATTGGGTGTTTTATAATAGCATATATATTGAATTGTATTTCAGCTTTGATCCAGCATCTGTGTACTGCTTTTTGACCGTCTTCAACCCATTTCTTATGGGTGCCCTTATGATGCTGAAGGTAAGTTGTTCCTACTCCAGTGATGATAATACAAGTGTAATGATTATAAAACTAGTTTTGTACTTTTTGAATAGCGTATGAAGACAATAGCCTCCAACCACATCTTCCAAAACTTTCAATGAAATTCTGACGCCATTTTTAATTTTGTTATACCTATCCATTTTTAAACTGAACTTTCTCCCAACCCCTTCCCCCCCACACACAAAGATATCTGTTTACATATTAATTTCTTTTTATATTAATTACTTATTTTAATAATTAATAAAGTTTAATAACTTTTTGTGGAATTTTGGAAAATTTGCAATATTTTTGGGTTTAGAACTGCAGAAAAGCAAACACGTAAGTGAGGACAGATTATAAAATTACTTTTTGCAAGAGGAAAACAGTTTAAAGAATTATCTTATAGAATAAAAGAATATAAGATTTATTTTACTTAACAAAAATGCAATTCTGTGAACATGTTCATGCCAATTTTTTGTTTGTTTGTAGTTTAAAATTCCTTTGCATTTAAAACCTAAATATCTAAAGGTGAATTTATCAGCATTCTATAAATGCCCCCCCCCTCTTCTAATTGTTTCTTTTAAACAAAATATTTTGTGTATGTGGGTTTTAAGCAGTATTTATTATTATAATTGGTTTCTTTTAATAACTTTTGAGGGATTAAAAAAAAATTCTTATGTTAGGTAGCTTACAGTTGCAGTGTGAAGCAAAGTTTACATGATGAGAGATGAGTAAAATTATATTTTGCACTAGGAAACCAATTTTATGATGTATCATATAAATTTAAAGCTGGTGAGATTAATTAATTATAGACATATGAAAGCAGTTCACAACTAGAAGTTTTCAAGCTGATGGTTACATTAAAAAGACCCAAACATCCGCCTTTATATTGGTTATTGAAATGTGATTAATTTTATGTTTCAATCTCTTCCAGTACTTTAGATATGGTGTTGTTTTGAAGTCCTGTTATTTAGATATGGTGGTGTTATGTAGTTCCGTTGTTTAAATATGGTGTTGTTTTTAGTGCTATTGTTTAAATATGGTGTTGTTTTGTAGTCATATTGTTTAAATATGGTGTTGTTTTGTAGTCATAAGTCATATTGTTTAAATATGGTGTTTTGTAGTCATATTGTTTAAATATGGTGTTGTTTTTAGTCCTATTGTTTAAATATGGTGGTGTTTTTTAGTCCTATTGTTTAAATATGGTGTTGTTTTGTAGTCATATTGTTTAAATATGGTGTTGTTTTGTAGTCCTATTATCGAGTCAGGTTGTGCTAAAATGGTACTAGGTATTTCACTCGATAAGATTATTGCATAAATTTTGATAGATTTAGTTCCCAGCTTAAAGATTTAGAAAACAGGCATTTTATATTCTTTGCAGAATAAATTTCATTTTTATAGACACACAGCATGGAGGAATAGATTTATTAAATGTATTTACAGTCAAACCTACTTAAGTTGTTAGAAAAAGTCTTGATGTATTGAATTTAAAAAATTCCCTTCTTCTTCATTACACTAAGCTTATTTGACTTCTTGTGCTTACATTATAAAGCCAGTTTCTGCTAAGTCTGTTTAATATGTTCCACCAGCATTATGCAGATTATTCTTGATAATCTTCTCAAGTTTTTCCACCTTCTGCTGCATCAATATTTTTTTTGGCCAGCTTTTACTGATAAAATGTGCTCCAGTATTTATACAAAATGTGTATGTCAGTTCTTTTGAAGTGATAAATATTAAACATAAATTCCATAGTTATATAAATATAATTCCGCATATATATATATATATATTAAACATACATTCCATAATTTAGTTTTCACTTAATAATCTCATAGTTAGATTATTATGTCTAGAATTACTGACTGAACCTGCCTTTATTCCACTCATCCTCCAGTCTTTTGATGTTCATTTCATACTTATTTTTCATTGTTGATATTTGTATCATACTTATAGCATTGTTCACTGTTGATATTTGTATCATACTTATAGCATTGTTCACTGTTGATATTTGTATCATACTTACAGCATTGTTCACTGTTGATATTTGTATCATACTTATAGCATTGTTCACTGTTGATATTTGTATCATACTTATAGCATTGTTCACTGTTGATATTTGTAACATACTTACAGCATTGTTCACTGTTGATATTTGTATCATACTTATAGTATTGTTCATTGCTGATATTCGTTTCATACTTTTAGTATTGTTCAATGTTGATATTTGTATCATATTGTTCATATCATACTTATAATATTGTTCATTGTTGATATTCATATCATACTTATTGTTTTGATAAAACTTAGCTCTGACTGATTATTTTTATTTCAGTTGGTACAAGCTATTAATTGCTGTATACCCCTCTAGCAGAAACTAGTATTTGTTTTTTGATTATAGAGCACCTTAACTATAGTTTACCAAAATGTTTTCCCATGTGATATCTTTAATGGTTATTATATATGTAAATATCCATATAATATTTTTCTAATATGCTTTTGTAACATTTTCATGAGTTAGTTTGGAAACTAGTTGCTCAAAAGTCCACAAGTATTATTTTCAGCCTTATTACTTGTTTACTAAGAGGCTGCCTATTTCTTTTGTTGCATTTTTCAATCCAAGTAACTCTTAGTCTATTCATGGATTTTCTGCTGTTTAAGGTGGTGTTACCCTTTGTGGTGGTGTCATGCACACTTCATGCTGTGCAGGTTGTGACCGGTGTCCCACTTCGTGCTCTGATGCTTCTTATTTTGCTTATGTCAGATTTCATGGGATTGGTGAGTACTTAAGTAAGATTGTATACAGTTAGTCAGTAGGTGTTTTATGGAATTGTTCAGACCTATGAAAACAGTCGTGGAACTGGTTAATAACAAGTAGGATCAGTCTGTTTAGTATATTTTAATCATTCTGTTTGATATAGTTTGGAATTTATTTAAATGGTACTTTACCCTTGACCTGGCCATCTTTGAAGTCTTCCTGTAGATGTTTTACTGTAATATCAATAACTGTCGAAAACTAGATTGAAATGATAGTAAGAAATAGATTGATGCCTGACAAACTTGATCATATTCTCTTGAATATGTTAATGAACTGTTAAGCAATTTATGGGCTCCATCTCTTTGGGCATACAAGAAGAGGTTAATAATAATTATCATATAGTGAACATGTTAATAATAATTATCATATAGTGAACATTTCTTATGTTTATTATTATCAACATTTATTTAAATAGAGATTCATAACATACATCATTTAATGTACATTTCTGATATCTATCAATTTAATCAATATTATCATAGACATTTTTAAAGTTAACATTGTCTGCTTTGTATATTCATAATACAGATCGCATAATATTTTTTAATGTTTCCTATTAAACACGAATATATGAATTTTTTACAAGTTAACTATGTTGATTTAAGGACACATTTGTAATATAAATAAATAGTTATTTTTTAAAGTTAAAATGCCATTTGAATACAGCAATATTTAACAGACTTGCTGAAGGTTTTATTTGTTGCTGTGGCATATCTAAAGCATAATTAAAAAAAAGAAAAATATATTTTGCCTTATGTTTTTATTGAAATGAGTATTTCTTTGAGCAATTCAAGCACATTTCTTTCTTTTTCAGCATTTCTTTTTTCTGGTACGTGATTACGGTAGCTGGCTGGAAATAGGCACTTCAATCAGTCACTACATCATTGTCATGTCGATGATTACATTTGTCATGGTGCTGATGGCACTGTCGAAGGTTTTAACAGGCATGACACTTGTCTTACCATTAACAAATTTATTCAAGAGACTGTTTTTAATTCCTAGAGCATTTTCTAATAAAAGTCTCTGAATGAGAAAACAAGAAGAGGCTGTTTTTAATTCTTAGAGCATTTTCTAATAAAAGTCTCTGATTGAGAAAACAAGAAGAGGCCATTTTTAATTCCTGGGCATTTTCTAAACCAAGGTTTCTGAATGAGAAAACAAGATAGTTGTTAGACAAAGGAGATGCAGGATTAAAAAAAAAAAATATCACACACAAATGGGAAAAAAATTGCAATGACTCAACAGCTTGAGAAAAATAGAAGTGAACATGACTAAAGATGCAAGGAAAACATGAAATCAGATTTATGTGAAGAAGAAGTAAATAAGCATGGCAATGCTGTCATCACAAAGTCAATGTGACATTAAACACAAAGGCATAACAACAGTCAGCAAGATGTGAAACATGAAGTGACAACAAAGTTAGTGTGATATTAAACACAAAAACAACAAAATAAAGCCTATTAAAAATCATCATGTCACGAATACATCAGTGTGACCTTGTGTCAAGAAAGCAGATTGTGACTTTGTTTCATTTTCACATCTGCTGTTTTTGTTGACAAAGATCAACATTAAAATCCTTGTGATAATTGTAATTGTTTAAAATCTGCATTCCAGAATGTTTGTATATACTCAGACCAATTTTTGTGTATCTTGATAGTTATAAACAGGTTTAATGTGACAGATCTGACTAGCTGCAGCTATTTGTATGAAATGCAGTTATTTCCAAAGATTACAAGATACATCTCTCTCTTTAAACAGGGTAACTCTTATTACACAAGTTGTATGTATCTCATTACACAAGGTGTACACATCTCAGTACACAAGATGTATGCAACCCTCTTACACAAGGTTAGGTGTACACATCTCAGTACACAAGATGTATATTGATATGTTTCATTAAACACGATATAATTAAATATATAGCTCTTGTTGTACAAGATATTCATATCTAATTATTTACATATCATGAATTTCAGTCAAGAATGGGATATTCCATTGTCATAATTCCTTTGTGCTTGGTGCAGGGAAAACAGTTTCTCGAATTTGAACTCTTTGTGATAAAATGTATATGACAGTGTATCACTTTGAAAGACACAAGATAAATTTAGATCGAGCGGGTGACAAGCCTACAGTGCCTGTTGAAGGCATTGATTAAATACTTCACTCATCTGCTTGCATTTCATTTCTGTAATTAGCTATTTATCTTTCTTGGAATGTAATGCTTTATGAGTTGTTACTTGGCTGTTTCTCTTGTCTTTACCTGGTTCTGCCTGTATCAATACCATGCACGGTGAATGAAGCCATTGATTGCTATATCAGTGCTTAAGGAAGCCAACACTTTGATTCTTAGGCTGACATGTTATAATAAAGGGTTAAAATCAATATAAATTATCTCAAAACATGAGAAAAATCAATTGTTCACTATATTGTAGTACAATTTTTATGTAAAATTTATTATATGACTATTTATGTTGCTTGAAATAATTTTGCATAATTTGTTACTTGGTTGTTTATGTTGCTTGAAATAATGTTACTTGGCTGTTTATGTTGCTTGGAATAATGTTACTTGGCTGTTTATGTTGCTTGGAATAATGTTACTTGGCTGTTTATGTTGCTTGAAATAATGTTACTTGGCTGTTTATGTTGCTTGGAATGTTACTTGGCTGTTTATGTTGCTTGGAATAATGTTACTTGGCTGTTTATGTTGCTTGAAATAATGTTACTTGGCTGTTTATGTTGCTTGAAATAATGTTACTTGGCTGTTTATGTTGCTTGGAATAAATAAATAAATAGTACAGTGTATAATTTGTTACTTGGCTGTGTACATTGCTTGTAATAAGTAGTCCACTGTGTGTGTAATTTGTTACTTGGCAGTTTACGTTGCTTGGAATAAGTAGCATGTTGTACATGTATAATTTGTTACTTGGCTGTTTAAGTTGTTTGAAATAAATAGTATGTTTCATGTGTATAATTTATTACCTAGCTATTTATTTTGCTTGGAATAAATATTATTATTTATGTATGTAATTTATTATGTCTGTTTACCTCGGAATAGTTTAGCTTTATATATATAATTTGTTACTGAACTATTTATCTTGCTTGGAATAAGTAATATATATATATATATTATATATAATTTGCAAATGGGAGAGACCTATATTATGGCTAACAAAAAGTAGGAATTTTGGAAGTGATACACTAGTGCCAATGAAAGAGGAAACAACTTGGATAATCAGGATCTCTACTGACAATAAGGCTAGAATTTTGTGTAAGCATATGAAATGAAATGACCACAATTAATTAAAAAGCACAGTGTCAGTGCATCACTTCCAGTAAACATTGAATTAATAGCAAAATCAAATTCGACCTGGGGATATCTTGCATGATAATATAAATCATATTTTGAAGTTATTTCATATTTTATTGACTTAATACAAATTAAGTCAAACAGCCTAAGAATGAGCTCTTTAATCAATAATTAGAGATGTTTTAAGTATCGTAAAGTGAACCATAGTCTAAATGGATATTCTGAAATAAAATACTGAGAGATTTTTATTGTTATGCACAATCCGTAGAGAGAGAGAATGATAACTACACCAAAGACTTCACTCTTTTATTCAGACAGTATGACAACAAAAGCAGAACACTGATTGTAATAGTCCCATGCTGTTGCATACCTTACTTGCACTACACACTACTGACCATAATTCGGTCCAGAACATTTAATTATACCGAGTGTACCTGATTGCTATAAAGTTTAATTATACCGAGTGTACCAGATTGCTATAAAGTTTAATTATACCGAGTGTACCCAATTGCTATAAAGTTTAATTATACTGAGTGTACCCAATTGCTATAAAGTTTAATTATACTGAAAGTACCCAATTGCTATAAAGTTTAATTATACCGAGTGTACCCAATTGCTATAAAGTTTAATTATACTGAGTGTACCCAATTGCTATAAGTTTAATTATACCAAGTGTACCCAATTACTATAAAGTTTAATTATACCGAGTGTATCCGATTGCTATAAAGTTTCTGTGCTTGGTGGTGATCTTGTGCAGTGGGTTTGATTTTGTCAATTTTATTACTTTCAATGAAAAAAAATGTCTACAAGTTAATGATTACTGAAACTTTGCCAGGACTTGTAAATGAATTTCAATTTTTTGTTTATAAATATCCATATTGTTTATAATAAGAATCTCTCTAAACTTAGTTTTTTTCCATGCAACTTTTATGGCAACAGTTAAAAAAAAAAAAAATATAGTGGCTATCCTTGATTCTCTGGGAAGTAGTAGTTGTTCCCCTTCCTTGCTGCTTGTCCAATTGTTTGTCAAGTCTATTTACCATGTAGACCTTTATAAACAATTTTTAGTTTCATTTATTCACTTCTTTTTAAACATTTGATAGGTTTGCTTAATTACCTTGAATGCAAGGCTTTTCTGTCTTCTCCAAAGCTGTGCTGAAGTTTCACTATAAATATATACAATTAGTCATATATTTTTATGCAAAACACAGTGTATAAATTAAAATCATTCCCTCTCACATATACACATGAAAACAACAAACATATAATAAAGATCATCTATTTTTGAGAACAATGGCAAGAAAATAATTTGCAAAGCTAAATGCCTTGCAAACAATTAAAAGACAAATTTAACAAGTTTTAAGATCCAATTTAATCAATATTCCGCTACTCTTCAGTCACTAAACCTGCATAACTTAAGCACTTACTTTAGCCATTTATTTTAAGGAATTTCTAGTTTTGTTTCCTTGATAAAATATTTTTGTGTGTGGATTACTTAGAATTAAAACCAGGATCTTAAAATCTGGTTCATTTATCCTGGCTCCTAATAAAATATTCCAATCATTAAAAATTATTGTCATGAAAGGACTTTTCATTTGGAGTTGCAATTCCAATTGATGTAGTGGGACTTGTGTGGCGTAAAAATAAAACATTGGTACATGAGGGGAATGTAACACAAGAACCTTAGCTGATCTTGTACCAATCAAATGACCTGCGTGGGCGAGATAAAATATCTAAAATTAGAGTATGAAGTGGGGATAGATTGCTTGCATAAAAACCTTTGGTGCTAGTGAACCATTACACTCACTATCAGAAAAGCAGGAAGAAAATGGTGTCCCCTAGAAGGCTGGGTGAAAAAAAAATTATGATTAGGAATCCTTTATGAAGGTAAGAGTGACTGTGAATGAATGCAAGTAGAATTTTAGACAGAGTACAGAGTGGAAGTTCCTCTATAACCAATGTTGTAAAGCCAGACTTTTTTGCACAAACTGAGGTATGTAGTTTCTTTTTAGTGCCAGTTCTAAGTGTTGTCATAATTTCTTTATAATTTTGCACTAGATCTGAGTTCTGTGCAAAGGAAGATGTGGGACAGGAAAACTGAGAATGCTCAGCAGAGACTGAGCCAAAGCTTGGAATCGCAGGCACACAAACAAAAACAGCAGCTAAGTCTCAGACAATGGTGGCATGGTAATGGTGTAAGCATGTGATGCACATGCTGTTCCCAATACTTACATATCACCTTGAGACCTTGGATTAAGCATGCATTCACACATTATGTCTCTTTGAGACTTTAGATTAAGCATGCATCTAGACACAGGCAATATTCTTGGAGACCTCAAATGAAGCATGCCAGTCACAAGAAAATGTTTCCTGGAAGGAGTCCAAGATTTGGTGTGAAACACTTGGTGCAACCAGATGCAACGATACGATTACTTGTTGAGTGTAAAAAATGATCAAGCAGTTCTTTTTGTCAGTAAAGAGTTTTGAATGTGGAAAAGTTGTAGCTGAAATTCTACAGTTTTAACATAAACCTCAGTTGTGCCATTTGTCCATACCTTGTTCTGCCTGTATCAGTAACATGCATTGGGTGTCTCAGTAATTGAAACTGCTGATTGCTACATTAGTGCTTAAGAAGTAAACACTTTGATTCTCAAGCTGAGGACATATGTAATAAAGGGTTAAGATCAACATGAATTATCTCTAAACATGAGAAAAATTCACTGTTCACTGATGCATTTCTGCAAATGTTTGCAGTAAAATAACTGTCTCTATTATAATATAGAATAATCAAGTATAATTAAAAAAAAAGTTCTAAAAGACTTTTGAAAATATATTAAAAAACAATCCTATGGGAGATTTTTTTTTAACACTTTAAATAAACAAACATCACAAAACAGATGAATATGCATCATACAAAAATTCTTATGCCACGTCTGTTTAAATCTTTCAAAATAACCAACACTTGGCAATCCTTGGCTGATGTTTGAATTTTTAGAATCAGGAATGTTTTCAGTTCATTTGTTAAGACTCTGGCTCTCTTGACACTCCTGAAGAAGTTTCTAAATCCAAACTATTAACTAAACTTAAATGAGTTCATCTGTTTTTGGGGGGCTCCATACAGTTTCCATCTGGATACTTCTCACGGAACAAACGCACAATATCTGGATCTTTCAGACACACTCCTTCCAGTTGGTTCCCAAGAGTAATCCTGAAAACAGGAAATTACACAAAATTAAATAATATCAAAAGTAAAATAAAACAAATTTATGGCTTGCCATCTGGTCCACAGAAAAACAGATGTAATATTTTTCTGCTTGCAGAACAGTACCGAAAACACATTACCATTTAAAAGAAAAGAATTTTACATCCATTTTTTTTTATCCAATGGTTAAGATTTACAAGAATGAGACCAGCCAATGGGCTGAGATCAAAGTTTACCTGTTTAAAAGAATTTATTTTCTAATCACTTTGAATTTGGTGTGACAGAGTCCGGTCATGACCATTAGCTTAATGGTGAGTTAATTGACTGACTGAGAGAGAATGGACTTAAAAATATTTCATGCATTTTGCTATTGATATATTATACTTGTGTTTTACTTAGAGATGTATTATGTGAGTAGACTATTATTTCTACAAAATGTGAACTGTGATGCTTGTATGTAGTATGCTAAACACTTGACATCATTTCTAGTGAACCATTCATAAAATTGTTATGTTTATTTATTATGCTGTATGCATGTATTGGGCTAATAAATATTTTTGCAGGAAACTGTAAGTTGAAACTTGAACGTAAGAAAAAAATGGAGTTGAAGATGAATAAACTGGAAACTTAGCATTTGTTTCCTGATTATATTTTACATGGAAGAAGCAGCCCTTTGTTTTTTACTAAATCTCCCGGTTTACAAACCGTTACGACATTGGTAGATTCGTGAAGTCTCTCCTGCCAGTGTGTAAGTGTAAGGATACACTGCACTCTGTTCATTGATGTCAGCAAAGAATGCTAGACCATAATGTGGAATTTCTGGTAAAAGGAATTACTGGATATTGCTACATTGTTGTGCTGCTTGAGAGAACTAATACGGTGAAGGAGCGCCCAGATTAGTCTTGAGAGAACTAATAAGGTGAAGGAGTGCCCAGATTAGTCTTGAGAGAACTAATACGGTGAAGGAGCGCCCAGATTAGTCTTGAGAGAACTAATACGGTGAAGGAGTGCCCAGATTAGTCTTGAGAGAACTAATACGGTGAAGGAGTGCCCAGATTAGTCTTGAGAGAACTAATACGGTGAAGGAGTGCCCAGATTAGTCATGAGAGAACTAATACTGTGAAGGAGTGCCCAGATTAGTCTTGAGAGAACTAATATGGTGAAGGAGTGCCCAGATTAGTTTCAGTGTTCTACTGTGTGCAAGAGAAACACATGAAGAAGCAACAATTCTATTGTGAACAATAAGCTCGTGTGACTGTTACGAAAGTGTGCGAAAGACTAGAGTGGCATCGCCTAGACAAGGTTACGTACAAACTATCATTGCTCATCTCCCTAAAGCTCCATTTCTGCTTTCTGATAAGAATTATCCTTTGATTTATACTGGCACTTATCTGCTGAATTATTTTAGAATATAAGACTGTATACACAATGAAACTATTTGAACATAGTTCATGGAAATATTGATGTCAAATAAAATCTTTTCATTCTATTTGTTATATGTACATGTGACTGTTGATTTAATAAATTTATTGACCTTACAAATATTGATAACCATATGTTGGAGAGATAGTGGGTGGATGGGGGCTAGCTAAATATAGATTAAAGATAGATTTATCTTCTCCTTTGTTAAGAAGTTTTATACCTATGGAAATATTGTCTGACAGTGAATGTTTGTCTTTAATGTTGTGTGTTGTTTACAGCACCCGCATATCTGCCAAATGAGAGACAAGTGGTGTCTTCTGGAGAATTATTAATAATATAAATTAAGATTCTCAAGAGAGTAGCTCTGTCTGAAAGATATGCTTGCAGTTTAAATAGAACAGCAGGTTCAAGTTAATTATAATTATTTTTTTGGATTTTAAAATTTTCATATAAAACAATTATCTACTCTATTTTCAAGAAATTTTATTTGGATTAGAGACCTCTGTATCATGGAGACTGATGACCATATTGTTTTATCTGACAAAATTAAAAACAGATTGGGGAAAACAAACCAGTTAGGCTGTACATTGTGTGGTCGTCCAAAAAGCTCAACTTTACGTGTGCCAGGGGACAAACGCTCGATGATACCATAAATTTCATCAGGTTTGTGGCTTGTTGCTCTCACCTACAAACATATATATATATGGTGTATAACTTGTAAACAATTCCTCACCTACAAACACATATAGTTTATGGTGTATAACTTGTAGACAATTCCTCACCTACAAACATATAGTTTATGGTATATAACTTGTAAACAATTCCTCACCTACAAACACATAGTTTATGGTATATAACTTGTAAACAATTCCTCACCTACAAACACATATAGTTTATGGTATATAACTTGTAAACAATTCCTCACCTACAAACACATATAGTTTATGGTATATAACTTGTAAACAATTCCTCATCTACAAACACATATAGTTTATGGTATATAACTTGTAAACAATTCCTCACCTACAAACACATATAATTCATAACTTGTATAATCTATATAACTTGTAGACAATTCCTCAGCAACAACATTATGGTGATAACAAATAGT
Organism: Sinotaia quadrata; assembly: GCA_028829895.1. Taxonomy (NCBI): domain Eukaryota; kingdom Metazoa; phylum Mollusca; class Gastropoda; order Architaenioglossa; family Viviparidae; genus Sinotaia; species Sinotaia quadrata. The sequence continues at coordinate 133,251,898 of CM054181.1, forward strand.
TTACAAGTGTATAATCTGAGTACATATTCTCTGCAATGACATTACAGTGACAACAAAATTTACAGTGAACAACCCAAGTACAAAACCTCTGCAATGATATTACAGTGACAACAAAGTTTACAGTGAACAACATGAATACATTACTTCAGCAATAATGACATTATTGTGACATCTCAAAGTTTACAGTGTATAATCCGAGTACAAAATCTCAGCAATAATGACAACATAAAGGATAGTGTGTAACTTTAGTACATCATTAGTAACGGCATCACAAAGATTGAAGTACACATTATTTTAATACATTACCCCAGCAAAAATGACAACACCAAGGTTAAATGTGTAATTGGAGTAAATTAACTTGCAAAAATGGTGTCACAAAGTTTACAGTGTATAATTTGAAAATAACTCAGCAACAATGACAACACAAGGTTACAAAGGACACGCAAAGGGCATCTTGAGTACATTAGGTTAGCAATGATGGCACAAAGCCTACAAAGGACACACAAAGGGTATCTTGAGTACATTAGGTTAGCAATGATGGCACAAAGCCTACAAAGGACACGCAAAGGGCATCTTGAGTACATTAGGTTAGCAATGATGGCACAAAGCCTACAAAGGACATGCAAAGGGTATCTTGAATATACTAGCTTAGCAACGACATCACATAGGTTACAGTGTGAACTTGAGTACATTAACTCAACAACAAAGATATCACAAAGTTTACAGTATATATCTAAGTAAATTGACTCAGCAACAATGACAGCATAAATGTTACAGTGTGTAACCTGAGTATATTACCTCTGAAGCAATGATATAGTGACAACATGAATCAAAGTGCAGAACTGGAGTACATTACCTAAGCAACAATGACATCATAAAGATTACAGTGCATAATTTGAGGATATTACCTCAGCAAGATTGATAGTAACAACACAAAGACATGATAGTATAGCTTCAGTACATTACCTCAGCAACAATGACATCACAAAGGTTACAGTGCATAATTTGAGGATACTACTTCAGTAAGACTGACAGTAACAACACAAAGACATGATAGTATAGCTTCAGTACATTACCTCAGCAACAATGACATCACAAAGGTTACAGTGTATAACTTGAGTAAATTATCTCAGCAACAATGACATCACAAAGGTTACAGTGTATAACTTGAGAAATTACCTCAGCAACAAAGACATCACAAAGGTTACCGTGTATAATTTGAGTAAATTATCTCAGCAACAATGACATCACAAAGGTTAGTTATAACTTGTGCACATTACCTCAGCAACAATGACATCGCAGTCCAGGCCTTTGTTCACTCCCTTTGGATTCCCTTTAATGCCCACCTGGCAGAAGAAAAACAAGTCAGCATGAGGTAATTGTCCTACTAACTTTAGAGGAGGGGGGCATCAGGCAAAATAAAACCCTATCAAACCCAAACTAAAATTATAATAAAAAAAGAATGTGCTGGACAAGTTTAGTGGGAGATCACTCAAAGATTTTCTTTAAAAAGAAATGTGCTGGACTAGTTTAGTGGGAGATCACTCAAAGATTTTCTTTAAAAAGAAATGTGCTGGACAAGTTTTAGTGGGAGATCACTCAAAGATTTTCTTTAAAAAAGAATGCTTGCCTGTTGGTTTGTTCTGATGAACAAAAAGGAGTTATGGTCCTTTCTGAACTACTTTCAAAACTGGGACCTACTTATCATACAAAACTAGACAAAATCATTTGTTAATAGACGTCTTAATATACTTTTAATTCTTGAAAAGATGATCATCCTGAGTTTGTCATGCAGGCTGTGATATGCTTGAAAAGCTAATTATCTGCATGTTTATGCGGCATTACAAACCAATTTCATAACACACAAAGACATGATTAGACCATAAAATAAAACAATAAAAAAATAGTTATGTTGTTGGATCAGGTATGAAAATCTATAACTAAGCAAATCTTCATTTTAATTATGCTATCACAGGTGATGTTTGGTATGTGGGTACATGTCTGTTAAAGAAAGCATGTCTTTAAAAAGATATAATTACCGAGTATAACAATTCAAGGATTAAATAAAAGTTCTAAAACCTTACATTTATTTAACTATAGAACTCCTGAAAAATAAACCTACCAGACAATGTTCTTTGCCATGGTTCAACCAATGTCCAGTTCGACCCGTACGGATGATTCGCTGCAGCTGGTTTGTCTTCACCCAAATTATTTCCTCACAGCGTTTGTATCTGGAAAAAAGTGTCATACCACTAAAATTATTTCAAGACTGCACACCAAACTTGAGTCACTATGCACCCAAGTAAATCTTATTACAAATATCAGCTAGATACAATTAAAAATTAGAAGAATTTTAACAACTTGCAAAGAAGTCCACATGCATTGCTCCTAAATGTTACAGGTCATGTTAATATCTGTCTACATTTATCAATAGGTCTTTGCTAAATACAAATAAAAAGGTACAGGATAATTTACTCTTAATATCTGTCTACACTCATCAATAGGTCTTTGCTAAATACAAATAAAAAGGTACAGGATAATTTACTCTTGCCAGATTTTTCTTGTAAGAGCTTTCAATAAGGTAATCTTTAAATTATTGTGCAAAAATATTTCAGATTCATCATGGTGCTAGAAAACCACACCTGTACACCTTACCCCCAAAGCTCCAAACATTCACGGCCTAGTTCCATAGCCCTGGAAGGAAAAGAAAGAGATTCAATTCTCATAAACATTAATTACTTAAAGATTAATCTAACTAGTAATTAAAATCTATCAGTAAGGAATTTATGTAAAACCAAACAGTGGTGATACTACTTGTTAACGCAAAATAAACAAATTTTAAAGCCATTAAGCAGTGGTAATTATCACCGAAACATACAAAATAAGGCACAGGTCAGAAGTTTTACATTTCATTAAGTAATGCATGAATGCTTCCAAGCTTCGCTTATCTCCCCCCCCCCTTAAGAATGCAGAAAAGTCATAAAGTCATGCTTCTTACCTAATTAAATACTTCTTTCTCTCAGTTAAAAATAAAATAATTCATATACATATCAACAAGAAAAACACACGAAAAGATGTATTTTATCATTAAAAGAAGTGAAATGGATAAACTTTATTTTACAAGAATACCGATATAAGCATAATCTATTTTTTCTAATCGGCTCTTGTTAACTGTGCAACATACTGGTGGCTAATAAAACTACAAAGCGTTGTAAGATAAAACTACAAAGCGTTGTAAGAAATACATTTATCAAGATATTTAGCAGTTAAGTACACTGGCAAAATTTACCTTCCTTTACTGATACTGATCTTAGATATGACTGAGAGACTGACTAACAGAAAGCCAGGAAGTGAGGCACATCTGCATGATCATCTTGACAGTAACAAGATTAAAAAAAAAATACATGTGCCCCAAATAAACAAAATAAAACCATCCAACTCCACCTGTTAGTTTTCAGTAATTTAAAATATTTACCCACCTGCCTGTGACCCAGAGAAAGAGAAATCCTTCATCCTGTAAACTAGGTATGTCCAGCCGCCTCATTTCATCATCTCCCATTGTGCCATAAGGCAGTTCCATGTGGATGTCCCAAGGTGGGTCTGCCATCACTACAGCACACTTGCCAAGGGTTGTCATGTCAAAATAGCGCAAGTCACACTGAATCCACTGAAAAGAATACATTAACTACAATTTCAGAAGTACAGAGAAGTAAGAGTGGAGCAATGGAAAAAAGAGATGATACAATTGTAAATGACTTACAAATAAAGTCAAGCAGTTTAAAAAACACTAGACAAGAGAAAGAAAACTAAAAAAAAAAAAAAGAGAGAGAGAGAGAGAGAGAGTGAGAGAGAGCAATGTTCAGAATTAGAAATAAGGTGGCTAACCTGAGGGGGAAACATATGAATAGATGTTTCACCATGGTTCGATTCCAACTTTTTAGCCAGAACAATATCTTTTTTGAGTAATGACATGTCATTAACTGTGCCTGCCTCAATCTCATAGTGAACATACTGCAATAAATACATATCATTGTTATATCTCTCATCATGATTGACTTGTATAGAACTTATTGCAATTTCACATTAGAAAATATTGTAAAAATCCAGATTCAATATATTCTCTTTAGCTCACCTCAGGGTTACATGTGTATCACTGTCTTGTCACTAGTTCTATCAAAGTGAATATATATTTTACACTACTGTCTGCTTACATCAAAGAAAGTGAACTTAAGCAATAAAATCTTGAGATCTGAATGGGATTACAACTAAGTTCATCCAACCAACCTATTCATACACATACAAACATTTTGATCAAGGAAGAGTAACTGATAACTATAAACACAACACAGCAAACTTTCTCCCAAATGATGAAGGATAATAATCAGGAAAATAAAACAAGGTAAAGGACTTACTTTGCAGGTGTCCATGTGGAAACAGGTATTGAGGAATGAACAATCACCCAAAGATTCTGTGAGTAAATAACAAATGGCAATGTACAAAACATCGTGATGATAAAACAAAGAACCCAATTAGCACTGAAATGAAATAAATTAAGATTCTGTGAGTATATAACAAATGGCAATGTACAAAACATCGTGTTGATAAAACAAAGAACCCAATTAGCACTGAAATGAAATAAATTAAGATTCTGTGAGTAAATAACAAATGGCAATGTACAAAACATCGTGATGATAAAACAAAGAACCCAATTAGTACTGAAATGAAATAAATTAAGCTTCTGTAGGTAAATCAATATTTTATCAATTAAATACAGTTCGTTTCTGTCTGCTGTGTGCAAAACTATTTTATCAAATTAAATATAGTTCATTTCTGTCTGCTGTGTGCAAATCAATATTTTACCAATTAAATATAGTTTATTTCTGTCTGCTGTGTGCAAATCAATATTTTACCAATTAAATATAGTTTATTTCTGTCTGCTGTGTGCAAATCAATATTTTACCAATTAAATATAGTTTATTTCTGTCTGCTGTGTGCAAATCAATATTTTACCAATTAAATATAGTTCATTTCTGTCTGCTGTGTGCAAATCAATATTTTACCAATTAAATATAGTTCATTTCTGTCTGCTGTGTGCAAATCAATATTTTACCAATTAAATATAGTTTATTTCTGTCTGCTGTGTGCAAATCAATATCAAGTAAATAACTAACTATAGTTCATTTCTGTCTGCTGTAAAGACTGATGCTGGGGGTTTACAATGGCCACAATGAAATGTTAATGTGAAAAATCAAGAAACATTTGTCATTTAACTTATGACTATATTCTTTTATGAAAATTAATGGTGGAACTGGTGTATGGCTGTCACCTTTAGGTGGAGGTACCTTTGTCAAATATGTTTAACAAACTCTGCTTCCCGAAATGTAGAGTATATGTACATAAAGATTAATTATTGGGGGCATAGTATTAATTATATGCAAGAGAAGATGTCTACTTACTTTTAACTATCCCTTTGTTCAGGAAGTTCTGTTGTCACTCCATCATAATTAAGAGTTTATCACTATCCCCTCACCTTTCTCCCATAAAATAAAAATCCCCAAACCAAACAAAAACCTCATGGATAACTCATCAGGAACAAAACAGGTTTCAAAATCTTGGGGCATAAAAGGTAAATTTTACAGCTAGATTATAAAATGCTGTGCTGTGGGAATCAGAATTATCAGTGAAATCATGTTAACAATGCTAGAGTTATTAATTAATTAACAGGTAAAGACAAAAAGTTATTTGTAAATGCTGGGTGGCTTCAGATAATGACACAATGAATGCTTTAGTGTGTATAATGTGTTCAGCGAATAAATAATGTTTGTAATTAGTCAGTGTTTTATTTAGCAGGTCTGAAAGTTATAACATGGAGCACATGAACTCAGTGAATAAATAATGGTATGTTTTGAACTCAGTGAATAAATAATGGTATGTTTTGAACTCAGTGAATAAATATGGTATTTTTGAACTCAGTGAATAAATAATGGTATGTTTTGAACTCAGTGAATAAATAATGGTATGTTTTGAACTCAGTAAACAAATAATGGTATGTTTTGAACTCAGTGAATTTGTCAGAAAATGAGTGGATACAAACCATCAGTGTGCTTCTGGATTATTTTCCTAAAGTGAAGCTTGCTGCAGGTAGATGTGGAAATCTTGTGACATTCTTCTTTTGTTCCGTAGGCACAGAACTCCTTTAGTTGTGCACCTAAACAGTATAAAACACATGTAGAGGGAATGAAAGACCGCAACATTTAGTGAGATAATGGTACTATGTTAAGAGAGTACTTGAGGTTTCTGTTGATGTTTGTTGCATTAAACATTGAATCACTTGTATAAGTTATATATGGCTATGAACTCATTCCTACTGAACAATGATGAAGTGTAAACTGTTGCCAAATTTTTCTCCCATTCCTACTGAACAACGTCATGTAAACTATTGCCATATTTTTCTCCCATTCCTACTGAACAACAATGTCATAGTAATCTAAATATAAATGTAAACTATTGCCATATTTTTCTCCCATTCCTACTGAACAACAATGACGTGTAAACTATCGCCATATTTTTCTCCCATTCCTACTAAATGCAGAACTCACTGACTTCTTATAGCAGGATGTGGGAAATAGCAATTAATCATCCATGCACAAATGAACAAGACAACACAAAAAACAAATCATATTATGGGATACACACTTCTTCATTTCTTTCACCTGCAAGGAGACCCATAACTATTTTACCTTTAAGTGCATGAAGTGTATACAGATTTACAAATCAAAGTGTGGGTCCATCATCCATGGCTCAATTTCTTTTATTCAAATGATTAAAGCATTGGAATATTTAGACTATATTGGATTAAGCTTTAATATAAGTCTTCTCCTTTTCAAATTGTAGAATGATATGATTAAAAGGACTGGGTATATAACAGTAATACAAACAGGTGTCACTACTCTCTGTACCTCTAAAGGAGAGAATTATATGATTAAAAGGACTGGGTATATAACAATAATACAAACAGGAGTCACTGCTCTCTGCACCTCTAAAGGAGAGAAGTAAACAAATACAAAAAGAAACCACACAAAAATGTGGTACGTACCTCCTGGTGTCTTGAATTTTTCTACCAGATACTTTTCCTGTAAACATGTCAGAAAGACCCCCCCCCCCCCAATCTCCTCAATGTCATTAGCAAATCAAATTCAACACATAAATAAGTAAAGAAAAACTATGAAGACTCAGTTTTAAAAATGTCTGTTTTTTTGACAAGTTTGTGACTTTCACTATACAGAACAGAAAAAATACTACATAACCAACTATATTCTCCCTCTTGATTAAATATGGCATATATTTAAAATAGAACAAATAAAATATGTAGATAAAAAAAACAACAACATTACTATGCTGCAATTTAAATAGAATGCAAAGGGACATTGAAACATAAAGTGAAACTAGCTATCAAACTATTGTGATTTGAAATTATTTAAAATAAATATCAATTTAAACAATTTCTCATTGTTGAATAAAAACACACTAAATAACTAAAATACAACATAATCATTATTAACGTACTAGTATTTATAGCAAGACTGATCAAATGAACCATGCATGCATATGTGAATGTGAAATCAATTTGAAAAGTGAAATGTATTTAAACCAATCGAAATATGTGCCAGTACTATCTTACTAAAAACACACACCTCCCCATGTCCTCCCCATCAATAATAGAAGAAAAGAAAAATGAATCATTAAGTACCTTTGCAGTAGGTTTGCTCAGCAGCTGCTGAATTTCTTCATTGACTTTCTTTTCTTCACGCTCTTTAGTTGACTGCATCGATAACAAACTCTAAAAACAAAATAATCTAAGTGCTAGAATTACCAAGTATTATATACTGTTAACTACAATAATGCATGTAACTATACTTAAAAGCAAGAGCTTATAAACGTCACCCACAAATATTTGTTAGTGTTTGGTGATACAACTGTAGAACTTGTGGTGTGTCATTTGAATGTTCAGAGCACAAAGAATGAACATAATGATTGTCTTCCTACCCACCTTTCTGTAAAATACCACATTATAACCAAAGTTAGGCATAAACATAAAGAGTATTTTATATGCATCTCTTAAGATTTTCTTCAGTCAAGATAACAATAAATATCTATAACCCTAGAAGATACATGAACATTTTGGTTTTAGATATATTTTTAATGTACTGAAGAATCTATTGTGGATGGCAATGCAAAAATAAACACCGAATGAATGCCTTTATTGGAAAGCCTAACTGGATTCAGATGGAAGATGATATGCAAGACCGGATAAATCCAGTCTAACAATTTCCCAGGATTTCAAAAGTGTGCTCAAACTATTTGCTTATTCCACATATGAATCATAGTGGTGTTTGCCGATGGTCTGAACTTTAGCAAGGTTCTGTGAATCACAATGACTGCAGGACAAGGGAAGGCACTGCCATAAATCTGTTCCAAATGACAAAGAATCTATTGCATAGGTGTCTGATATGGAAACAGGGAGATAAATACTGGTTGCCAAGCAGTTTATCTTAAATCCTGTCATGGCCTGAGTAATTTTCTGAATGTGATTGTCTGTAACTGAGATCTTTTTCTCTGTATTGTCAAAGAACATACCTAAATGCACAAATGCTTGAGACAACTTTAATTTGCCCAAAATTAAAGATGATAACAGAGAGTATTAAAAGGGACCCTACTCACTGCATCTGTGAGCTTATTAACAAAACAAAACACAAGTTGAGTTTCTAATTTTATAAATGAGAAAGTGAATTTTATCCAAGCTGACAAGAGGTTTATATAACAATAGATCTACATTTTCATTTTCTGTAAATATTAATAAATAATAAGTCCTGATGAAAGCTGTTCAGCCAAAACATCCATCTTTTGTCAAGGTTTTTGAACTGCATATATCTATATAGCAAAACAATTGAATTTTTAAGTTTTAACCATAAGCTCTGGCAGATTTTGATGTTGAAAATACTGTAACTTAATTTTCATTCTCCATGGAGACTCAAATACAAAATTGTATGTCACATTTTTGTAAAATAAACACATGAATTTAAGCAATGAGTAGATGATAGGGTGAGTCATTCCTTACTTTTTTTTGATGACTTTTATTTTATCAAGTACCTCTATGTCATCCACTTCTGAAGTCTTGGCAATTTTAGCTGTTGATTCATCGACTTCTTCTTCATAGCTATAACAGATTTATATTAAATGCTGAAAAAATGTATAGTCTGTTTACATTTCTTTATTTCTCAGTCTAGAAAAAAGCAGCAATTTTGAACAAAAGGACTATGTTTTGCTACTGGTAGCTCTAAAGCATAAAATTATTCAGAGAAACTAGCTGAAAAACAAAACAATTTCAGTTTACTGCATACAGAAAGAATCAGGATGAATAATTTGTTAAGTATAAAGTGACTGATTGTATGTGTGTTCCTTTGCTCGAGTGTGTGTGCACATGCATGAGTTGCAGTTGTAAATCTTTGTAATATTAAATACAAATAAATTAAACCCATCCATATATTTATCACTTTATCTAAGAAATTGTACAATTCTCATGAAAGTGGTGTTTAAAAGCACCCAAAAAGTATTTATTCGCACTAAAGTAAGAATGAAAAAACATGTATTGCTTAAATATGTATCGGAATAATTTCTGCAATAATATTTAATGATACTGCAAAGGCAAATACACAAAAGACTAGCATTCAAAATAATTAAAATAAGTGCTGTGTTTGCTTAGAAATTTGATCTTTAACCCTTGCACTTCTGTTTATGTATATGTGTGTCAAGATAAGAAGAAATGGCAGGAACAATTCACCTAAATATAATTTATTCATTATAAATCCATTCTGGTTCTAAGAGAACACTGGATGTATATATGTGTGTGTAACTGTGGGAAAAAGTTAAAATGTTTAAAAAGCTCAACAGTACAAGAGGTTAAGTAATTAGCCTCAAGAGTATACTGAATTACCTACAAAACTGAAAACAAGAATACAAGCATACAAGTGATATTTTTAAAATGTGAATAGTGCTTTATTACCTTTATTAACTCCCAGAAGTAATCAAATGAACCAAAAAGGGGGATAAACTGGTAACATTTTAAAAAGAATAGCAAAAAAAAAAAAATAGAATCATGCCACATTATGTTGATAACAATGCTCGCCCATCTATAAAAACAAACCCCAACCTCTCAATTTTATCATAATGCAAAAATCTATAATCCTGTGAAATGTGCATTAAATTGGGGCCCTTAAAACTGTTTATGATAGTGATGCATTTTGCTACCTGTAAAATAATTACTCATGCAAACAATTAAGAAGGATAATAAAATTTCTTTAAAAAATTTACCAGTAAAAGTTGCTGTGAGCACCCACTAAATCTGACCAAATACTATTCTTCATTAAAAGAAGGCACTTACAATAAACAGTCCACAGGAAGAGGCATAGCTCAACATGATTTAATGCAACACTAAAGAAATGCAGAATTTTGATGAAACTATAGTTAAATGTTCAACTGCTTTTAGTACTGCAATCAGTTGAAAAGACAGCAAAAATGTAATACGAGTTCTCAACAATGCTTTACTGCAGCTGACAATCTCTTGGCATAATTATCAATTTAGACTCTTGTCTGTTAGGTCAGATAGTTATGCTAAGCATGATCCTGGCATGTTACTTTGCTGCTCAGTGATAAGTGAATGGGTGATCTTTACATCTATAATTACAGACACTTTTCAATTTTAGATAATTATAAATAGTATGAATGGATTCTGAAAATGTAAATTGTTACCTAAGTTAAGTGTATCAAAGAATTTAAAACTTATTATTTTAAAAAATATTTAAAATTAAAAAATAAATATATAATAAAAAAAATTCCCCTAACTTTTGCTGAATATATTGAATTTCCCCCCCCGAATTGCAAGGTGGAAAAAAATCATTACACTTTCATAAGAAAATGTTCTCAAGAATTCTTTTTAGAAAAGCAAATACAATCCAATTGCAAACTGAAGTCCATTGTTGATTATTACACAGATATTTTTGTCTTCAGAAACTCCACGTGAAGAAATGATCATACTGTCGTCAAAGCATGTTGTAAAAAAGAAATTTTTGAATAAACAAATACAAGTCCAATTGAATAATTTATATCAAAGTCCATTGTTGATAAGAGGCAAAAGTACTATATATTCTGCATAATTTTCAATCCTAAGCTATTTTCTAAATTAAAATTATTTCTTCAAGTCCAAATGTATATTTCTTTTGACAGTTCAAGTGGAAGTACTTGTTGAGTTTACATGACGAAAATAGGGGTGATGAAGTAAAATCACTGAAATTAATTTGTTAGAAAATTTGTTTGTTTGAATTATATACATATATAATTTTGAAATATATAAATTTTAATTATAGCACTTGTTGCAAGTTATGGCACAAAAAAAGAGCCATCCCCTAGCAAATAAGAGTGGAGATATGATGTGAAGATTTATAATTGTTTACAACAAAATAGAATTAGCACAGAAGTCCAATGCAAATTTTAAAAAAATAAACAATTCCAGTGCAAAGTCCTGTGAATAAAGTTTACACATCCAAATGAAGTAAAGAAATGCTGTTTTTTTTTCTCATATGAGCTGACACATCAAATGTTGAATGCCATGTCATGCCATATTGGCTGACCGGCTCAAAATCGTCACACTATTTTCTATGAAATCACTAGGGGCTGGCAAAAAATTCGTCCTCAAAAGAAACATAACATGAATCATCAGCTAAATCATAATCTGATTCAGCTATGGGTTGATTAAGTCTGTTGATAAAAGCAAAAGCATTCTAACTTGAAGCCATGACTTGCAAAAATTCCTTTTCAGCATAACAAGATGCAATGGCTGCTAATTATAGAAAGACAAAGCAGTGGGTGTACAAAACACAGTCTTTCTATCATATGACCACTCTAGTTACAACTATCCAATGGTAGAATCGATACAAACTGTCTGCTAAGGGAAACATATTTGCTTCAAACTGATTGACTCATTTTGAATGAGTAAAAAGGGAAGGGGACATATATGCCCCTACGACATATAGCTGTATGACCTATATGACCTGACACCATTGAACAGGTTAATATATCAACTCATAGCCATTTTCAGGAGTGGCAAAAATAAAACTTGTAATTTTGACAAAAGGAAAGTTTTAACTACCTCTGCCCTCCTCAAGTCTTTTAAGGTGTATCTAAATAAAAGAAATAACTACTTCTCCCCTCCTAGAGTCTTTTAAGGTGTATCTAAATAAAAGAAATAACTACTTCTCCCCTCCTAGAGTCTTTTAAGGTGTACCTAAATAAAAGAAATAACTACTTCTCCTCCCCTCGAGTCTTTTAAAGTGTATCTAAATAAAAGAAATAACTTACTCAGCCTGTCTGCGCTTCTTTGATGGCTGTTGGTCTGATTTTTCTGCAGACATAGCCCCCAACTGTTGTAATAAATCAGCAGTAAAGCAAACAAGATTTCTGAATAAACAGCCTTTAGCAGTTGCAATAAGAGGAATACATCAATAAATAAATAAAAATATATCAAAAACCTGTTTAACTGACATTGTCTCTAAGTGTTATAATAAATCATCAGAATATCTTAAACAAAATTTTAATGAAATTTTGCAGACAGCTTTAAAGCTGTTATATTTATAATCAACAGAAAATATCAAAAGCAAGATTTTAGGGAATCAGACAGTTTCTAGTTTTGAACAAAGCAACAGAAAATCAAGTAAATTAAGATATGTGAACTTCTTCTATACAATTAGTTTCTAGTTATTGAAGTGTACTGGCAATAAATAATAAAATAAATCAAAATATAAATAAATTATCTATAATTATAGCTTCTAGCTACTGTAGCATAGAGATCAGAAAATTAACAAGTAAATTGAGATATGTGAATTTTTTTCTAAGCACTAAGCACTAACCACTAAATCATGATTTAGGTAAATGTCCAATAGTCACTGCCTCTAGCAAATAATTGTAAGAAATCAACAGAAAATCTTAAAAATAAACAAGATCTTAATGAATCTTCAGCAGACAGGTTCTAGTTGTTGTTATTTGTTAAAATAAAATAAATACATTGTATCATAATAACATTTCTAAGTAAATAAAATATCAATGAAACTCATCATTTAAATAAGAACTTAAAGTTTGTTTAAAGAGAAAAATAAACTGATATAATATTCATAGTAAAATGATGCATTTTTCACAAACTGTAAAGAAAAATGCAAAGATGATATATGAACCATCACCTCCACCTCCCACCCCCCACCCCAAATCTGACACTAAAATCGTGACATTTGCAAATAATAAAATAATAAAATGAACAATGTTTATACACATAGAGAGATTTGGTGAATCAAATAAAATAAAGCATGTTATTGTTAAGTATAATGTTAAGCTAAAATGAATAATGTTTATACACATAGAGAGATTTGGTGAATCATAAAATAAAGCATGTTAAGTATAATGTTAAGCTAAAATGAACAATGTTTATACAGATAAGTGAGACAGAAAAGGCTCATATGCATCACATTATATGCTGCTCCATGTGTATATAGCCACCTACGCAGACTGGGCTTTTAAAACATGTATATAAACACTGCCCGACAATCTGGCATATTTGATAAACAGGCATTGGGCCAGTCCCGACGATGCTGGATTAAAGGAGTTTTACTGTACATACTATTTATCTGTCTATCCATCCATTAGTATTAATCTACCTTAGTATCTATATACTATTTATCTGTCTGTCCATCCACTCATCTATCTGCCTAGTACTAATCTATCTTATTATCTATATACTAATTATATGTCTGTCTAATCCATCCAATGATCTATCCAATTCATTCCTAGTATCAATAAACTATTTATCTGTGTGTTTGTCCATCCAAAATAGAAAAGTATTTTATTGTGTGCAAGTATTCCAAACTGTAACTAGTTACTAATCACCTTTGTAATGTCCAGTGAGCTGACGGTAAGTCGTGTCTTTCCATCTGCTTCCTTGGAAATGATGCTATTTAAACCAACATTTATAAGCAGGTTATTAAGGACTTTTTGACCAGCTAACATATGCAAACAGAATAACAATGAGATAACATTATCAGTGGCTCAATATAAGGCAATCCTTTAATTAGAGGACTCCATCATCACTTAATAAATCCAATGACTAAACACTATTTAAAATTATGTTATATGATAAAGCTTTCTCTACAATATGCAATTACACAATGCACTGCAAGCATTTACTGTTCCAGTATTTGTGTCAACTCAAATGCAGAGCAACACTCTGTACTCTAGACTGGCCAAAGCTATTTATATCACAATCAGGAATAGTTGCAATTTTGTGAACACAGTCATGTTGTGCAAATCATTTCATTCAAATTCTGGATGGAAGGTCTATAGTGACTTAACAAAGAGTGACTCATTAGTGCAAACAGTACCGACTAAGAGAGCAAAAGCATGGATTTTTAGAGAATATATAAGGTGTCTAGAAAGAGGCAATATAATACATACACTGACAATTATGGTCGTGCACAAATAACAAAAATGATTCTATGTTTCAAAGAGGTCAAAGAGGTCATTAACAAATTATTACATGGTCTTTTAAAGAAATGAGTTTAACTTTAAATGCATACACTGATAGAAACGAACCAGAAATTGCAAGAAGGAAAAAAAACACATCATAGTTCATACACCTGTGAAGAAAACTTTTGAATCTACAACAGCATAAACCCAATGAAACATAGTAAGTGGACTCTGATAATTATACTTTTGAAATATAATTATTTTTTACTAAATAAGGATTATCAATAATCACATACACACAAAGAAAAAAAAACAAAATAATCAATAATATTAAAGTACACAGAAAAATTTGGATTACTAAAAATAAGGATAAATCTTGAAAAAACAATTTTAAAAAATAGTTCTATAGGTTCAGGCATTCTAGCCATACTGAATTAAAACCAAAATTATAATAATCTGCCAAACAGATCTATTACTTCCATATAAAAGTAAAATAAATATAAGAAATATATGTTAAAAAAATCTAGATTAATTAAAACTAAAAGCAAAATAACTATCTGCCAGATAATTTATTCATTTATTATAAGTTATAATTAAGACAGTAGTTCATGACTGATTGATTTGATAAAAAAATTACAATAATTTTAAATGGATATAAATAGTGATGACTAATTTAACAACTGCAAAAATAATGTGCTCCATTAATTGTGGAAGACAATGAAACTTATATGTTATAGACAAGCTGATAGCATTATACATAGAGTGCAAACAAACTAACTTAATCAGTGACTGGGCAGCAAATTTCTTCAGGAGAACTTCAATGATTGGCAACTCGACTTTCCGACCAAGTGTGCGTGAAGTGTGGTCTGCAATGACGCTAGCCTCTGAAGGAATGTCCAGGCTGATGTCACACAACACTAGCAACAGTTTTTTCTCTATCTCAGGATCAATTTTTACTGGCTCAACAAACGCAGACTTGGGCGTGGAGCTAGAAGAAGCTGGTGAGTGGCTAGGACTAACATCCACTAAAGAAGTTTTTGTTGAGATGCTGAGAAGTGTTGATGTTGACACTGATGCCCCACCTGCAATGAAAACCAGCTATAATAGTAATATTCATTATTAATTAGAAAGAGTGTTTTTAATTATTGCATGAATACTGTTTTCTATCTTTATTGTATAGGTGCAAATGTGGAAAGTGAATTTAAATTAATTTTAGTAGGTGTGCATAAATAAAAAATTAATCACCTATCTGCATTTAAGAAAACATAAAACCCATCAGAAATCATAGTAAAATTTTCTGTGATTACTTACTAATTTTCCAGTTACTTTTCCAGTTACAAGAAGATTCACTAAATGAATGGATTTAAAACTTTTTCAATTAACATCACATACTACATATTTATGACATCTGTCATTGCAACTGTAATGAACTGATTGTATGCAAAATTACAAATCAATGTCAATGATCAAATGACAGAACTAGAACTGTGTAAATGTAAGACTGATTTATGCCTGTCATTGCTAAACTGTCCCGAAAAGAGTGCCTGCTTTGCATTTCAGTCTTCTTCTTCGAAGTGCTCACCACACACTACAGTCTGTGCTCACTACACTCCCTTCACCATCTGTGCTCACTACACACTATTGTCTGCTCACTACACACTACCATCTGTCCTTGCTACACACTACCAAATCTGTACTCATTACACACTACCATCTGTACTCATTACACACTACCATCTGTGCTCACTACACACTACCATCTGTACTCATTACACACTACCATCTGTGCTTACTACATACTATCATCTATGCTTGCTACACACTACCATCTGTGCTTGCTACACACTGCCATCTGTGCTCTCTACACACATAATCTGTTAAGTCAGATGAAAGTTTTTTCTTTTCAGCTTTGTAATCCACTTTTTTCGTAATTTGTGATCTCTGAGAAATGTAAAAAAAAAATAAAAATTATTGGTTTGTCTGCTGCTGCAGCCACATGCAGTGCAATATTTAACCATGTTTTAATTTTTCAAACCATATGTTTAACGCAAGACAATATGTCGGACAGCACAAGGAGATTGTTGTTCCCACCTATGACATCATGCTAGATTGCTATGGTGAGAAGTCAGTCTCGCAAATGAACAAGAGCTCTGATTTCTTTCAGAAATATTGACTTTCAATACCAAAATAAATGCATTTATACAAAATCTCTGAAAGTGTAAATTTTGCAATCTTGGTTCTAAGAATGGGAATTACTCATTTTATATGGATTTATTTTTATCTATGGCTGTGACCTATATTCTATTTCACTTGGTCTTTAAATTTTATTAGTGTTATGTTTTTAAATTTAATCTGAGATTAGTTTTATGTACTTTTTAAAATTTTTTATTCCACAGAGTAATGCAAATGCAAGTCAAAGCCTATAAGAATTAAGGTACCAATATGATGATATTTAACATTTATATCTCTTCTGCAACAAAAAAAGGAATGTATTACACCATATTGCCAGTAAATACTTTAGTTTTCCTTCAGTATCATTCCCTGATCTTCCTTTAGTTTAACTTTAAAGTGCCTGACTCCCAATATTTCCATTTAAAGTTTAAATTAGAATTTCTCTGTGGCACTTGATATTTGAAGTTTGATATCAAATATTAGGCATAGATCTCTGACCTGTTTCTCAGTTTCTGGAATTTCTTTTTGGGGGCCCAAAAAGGCAACCTAAAAAGACAACCAGTATACCAAAAGAACTAGAGTTTTAATTTAATGATGATTCAGATAACATTTCGCAATAATGCTGATGAACAATAATGAACAACAACAACAAAATCTCAACTTGAAATGCAGTCTCAATTTAAGTGAAATGGAAATAACATAAGCTGGGGAAAAAATATCACGACTAGTGCTTTTGAGATAACTCATACATGGTGCCACTATAGCAAGCAGACTTTGCCCACAGTTCCCTGCCCTTACTTGCCAGACGTTTAGTCTTTAAGTTTGGTCAGGTGACTTTTAGCACCAATGCTGTGCTCATTGCCTGTTATAAAATAAACTGCTTGTTTACTTTTTTACTAACACGAAAGCGGTGGAAGCCAAAAGCGCCCCTACATTAGCAAGCAAGCTTTTTTAACTAAAATATTTGTTAGCCTGGTATCTAAAAGTCATGCAAGTGCAAGTCCCAAGAGTCAGTAACTGAGTAGGCCATTCCTTTAGAGGTTCAATTTGAAGTAAAGAAAAATTATGGTCTTTAGTATTACCATGAAAAAGAATAATGTAAACCTTAATGAAAGTACTTCTAGAATGCACAGGAAAAAATAAAAGCAACGAATTTCTTTGGAGAAAATAATATGAACGTAAGCGAATCTTACATTACCTGTGCTCTTCAGGAATGTAATCATGTCGTAAGTCGATCGCACTGACTTACTTATTTGTTTTCCAGTTTTCTTGTTTCTTTGCACACAAGCAATGTTACTAGATTAGCTTTACCGAACTGGATAATGATCCTGTTTTTGAAAATATCAAAGTTTTCGGTTACTACCAATAAAGCGAGGAGGCCTACACTTCGTTGCGTTAGCAATAGCATCACCACTGGGAAATTTTATTTCAGCGTTTCACATTATTCATATGGACTATTAATACTGGATAAAAATGTGTTTTGCAGTTATGACTAAAGTAAGTTATAAAAGGGGAATGAGATGTCGAAATGGTTAATTTTTCGGGAAGTGCTCATGCAAATCCTAACCAACACTAAAACAATAATAATTCATGAATATCAAAGTATTACTTGGGGATGATGCAGCGTTGGACGCTGTAGACGACAAGGAAGTATTCTGCGAACCTGGCGGTTGAACTCCAGTGAGCTCAGCCACCAAACCTTCTCGTTCTTTTTTTCTCTGCAGCAGCTTAGCTCGTAAACTATTCTGCTTGTCTTTAAGAGCTTGAATATCGCTCCACGCGTCCGACATTTTGGAATAAATAGCGAAGATACTGCAAGTTTCAAAGTTAACGTAACATGGATCATAAAAAAGCTGGTCTCTAATACGAAGTCATTAGCATAAACTATCCATAGGATATAAGATACTTTATATGATTTAATGATAAAAGTGGTCGATTTTAATAAACTACAAAAGACTTCATACAGATAGCCGCCATATATAAGGGATCATTTATGGTTGAATACTTATACATTTAATAAATATAAGCTTTACCGTTAGATTTGATACAAAATACTTTTAAACGATGTAGATATATATTTATTGCTGCATATTAAGGTCCCAAATAAATACTAAATAAACATACTTATATAAAATAAAAGAGTCATCATCAAAAAACAAAAACTGATCCCCATATTGAATATAATATAGATAACAGACATATCCCCAACTCTGCATTAGTTATCACTTCCCAAGTGGTCTAGTGGTTAGGATTTCGCGCTCTCACCGCGACGGCCGGGGTTCGATTCCCCGCTTGGGAATAACTTTTACTTATTTTTAATTTTACATCCGAGTACACTATCATCTATGAAATGAATTTATAATTTATTAATAAACATTTTATTTCTTGAGAAAAGCGCAAGCAGAAATGAAACAAGCAATAAATCCCAGTCAGCTTAGGTGTAAAACTGTAAATTATATATAAATAAGAGTAGGAAACTGGAAATGCCACTGGCCATCTTGTTCTGTGAAAAAGACAATTCATTGGTAGTCCTGCCAATTGGAGATCTTGAGACATGGAGGCAAATGCATACTCTTGCATTTCCTCATGATTACAGTGGCTTTGGCAAGAAGAATGAACCCGCCTCGTAGCGCCATTGTCTAACCCAGGAAAAAAGTAGCGAAGACAAATGGTCATGTGAACATGGCAAGTGTGGCATCAGCTCGGACAATTGAGCGTCTACCTACCAGATCTTGGTGAAGCCTGATAGAGAGTGTGAACGGACTTTGAGCGGACTGTACCTCTGTCGTGAAGCGAGAATGGATTCAAGGGAGAGCACCAGAAACAAAGGAAAACTCTTAAATCCTTCCAATGTATGCAACTTCTTATAAATTTGTCTCAGCGATTATTTCTTTTTCATATATGTGAGAAAATGAGCTGTGAAGAACAATTCATTCATTTTTCTCTTTCATGAATAGGTAAGTTATTGAGTAAAAATGCATTTTAGGTGCGTACATTTTTTTCACATTTTTTAAAATGTTAAAAAAGACGTTTCTTGAACTCACCTGTGGTGAAAAATTATTCCCTAAGCTGAAAACCGCCGAAATGCAATACTTTGACTCAGATTGCCGCCATTATTTGTATTGTGGAAAGGAACATGGCACACGGAAATAGGGAGGATTACCTCACTATATAATTAAATAATTTATAAAATAAAGTAGCAATAAAGTAATAAAGTAATTCATCAATGAAAGAAAAGAAATTAATCAGTAGACTAATTTACGCACCTGAAAATAATTTACGCACCTAAAATGCATTTATTATAAGCGTATTGGTTACTGTAACGTGCATACATCTGCTTGAGAATCCCTGTCAACTAACGACATTTTCTATTTTTGTCAACTCAAACTCATTTTCCTCTCATATCAGATTTACAAGATTAATAATTAAAAAATAGTGAATGTATCATTTGGTTCCATCTTTTAAAATTTTGTGTCTTCATATTCATAAACTTGATCTCTAACAAGACTTTATATAAAGGTTCGGTTCTTAATTATTTTTTGTATGGGACAGATGATTACTTACGAACCAAAATGTTTCCAAGGATCCGTTGTAACCTGAGGTCTGGTTGGTGTAGACCTAGAAAAGCAGCGAATCATAAAACACTTTGCATGACCTTTGATGAAAATGTGTAAGCTGCTGAATCCACGATCTCATTTCTCTTTTGTCGTACGACAGGAACATGATAATACGCATGCGCCGTGGACAGACAATAGTCACTTGGAAAAAAAAACTTACCTAGACATCATGAAGTAATCCATACAAATAAAAAAGAACTAAACCAACGTGATTCAAAAACCTTTTTAATCGCCAGTTGAATATAACAGATCAGAAATCTAAAGTCATTTACGAATTTTTTTTGAATGAATTACTAGCCATAAGTGGACGAAGATTTCCATTGTATTTCGTAAACTAGAAATTATCATCGGATAATAAAGAGGGGTCCTTTAACAAATTTGAATAATTTAATATAAGTTTTCCTTTGTTTTTGCTTAAGCTAGAAATTATCATCGGATAATATAATGAGGGGTCCTTAACAAATTTGATTAATATAATACAAGTTTTCTTTTTGTATTTGCTTAAGCTAAAATTTATCATCAGATAATGTCAATAGGGATCCTTTAACAAATTTGATTAATACAATACAAGTTTTCTTTTGTATTTGTTTTTAAGCTAAAATTTATCACCAGATAATGTCAAGAGGGGTCCTTTAACAAATTTGATTCATTTAATACAAGTTCTCCTTTGTTTTTTCCTAAGCTAGAAATTATCACCAGATATAATCAAGAAGAGTCCTTTAACAAATTTGATTAAATAAATACATTCTGTGACGAATTGTGGCGAACTACAACCACGACACCAAGAGTAATTGCCGTTTAGAGATAGATAGATAGATAGATAGATAGAGAGATAGATAGATAGATAGATAGATAGATAGATAGATAGATAGATAGATAGATAGATAGAGAGAGAGAGAGAGAGAGAGAGAGAAAGAGAGAGAGAGAAAGAGAGAGGGAGAGAGAGAGAGAGAATTTCTTCAAAGTTAACCCGATTAGCTGTACACTATGGAATAACTTGTTATCTAACCTGAAACTGGCTGGCTTTATCAAACAGTTAACGGAATTGACAGATTTATTATCAGTCTCGACATAGCAGGGGTTCAATCCTGGCGCAGTCGCACGCCGTCTCCGCTGAGCGTGCAAGAAACGTGTGCGTGCGTGTGTGTGTGTGTGTGTGTGTGTGTGTGTGTGTGTGTGTGTGTGTGTGTGTGTGTGTGTGTGTGTGTGTGTTACAGCCACATCTGACGTCGAGTGTTTTCTTTCTGTAGACGGTAGAATGAATTTTGAGATATTCCAGCCAGACTTTCATGATAGTTCTAGGCAATATTTTTCAGCGGATGCTGCCCGGCTTTCATGATACACTTCAGGTAGCTTTTGATGGACGTTCCAGCCTGGCTTTCACCACACATCTGCTTCGGGTAGCACTGATGGGCGTTCCAGTCTGGAGTCATAATACGCCTTAGTTCAGGTAACATTAGTGCTTTAGTCTAGTCGTGGGAATGTTCGGTGGATATTTAATTTGAGGCGATTTATAATGGTCTAGGATTCCTCCCCGGGACACGCAGGTAAGATGAAGGCTTTAGTAGTTTTTTTTTAACTTCTAAACTTAAATCATGTCATTAATTTTTGACAATACATTAATGTAATGCTCATGCTTAGTACGAAATCCGACATAAATAAAAAAAAAAATAGAAACAGAACCCGAAAACAGCGTAACATGCGGTCTGTTTAAAAATACCTAAAGAAAATTCGAAAACGAAGGGAAAAATAATGGTGACGTTTTAATGCTTTATGTTAATGTCTAGAACAACGTTATCGGTGATGAAGTTTTACTTTAAAATTTATAAATACCAGTGGCACAGGCTGACCATTCAGCAAAATGCTGGGATAAAAATGTGTCGATTAAAGTTAGAAATATTTGAAATCAGGTGTAAATAGCAGACCTCCCTCTAGAGCAAATGTTGTACTGTTTTCGGACTCAGTTCAGGGATTGTTAACCAGACCGCAAGTTGTACTGTTTTCGGACTCAGTTCAGGTATTGTCAACCAGACCGCATGTTGTACTGTTTTCGGACTCAGTTCAGGTATTGTTAACCAGATCACATGTTGTACTGTTTTTGGGTTCAGTTCAAGTATTGTCAACCAGGCCGCATGTTGTTGTACTGTTTTTCGATTCAGTTCAGGTATTGTTAACCAGGCCGCATGTTGTACTGTTTTCGGATTCAGTTAAGGTATTGTTAACCAGACCGCATGTTGTACTGTTTTTCGATTCAGTTCAGGTATTGTTAACGAGGCCGCATGTTGTACTGTTTTCGGACTCAGTTCAGGTATTGTCAGCCAGACCGCATGTTGTACTGTTTTCGGACTCAGTTCAGGTATTGTCAACCAGACCGCATGTTGTACTGTTTTTGGGTTCAGTTCAGGTATTGTTAACCAGACCGCATGTTGTATTGTTTTCGGACTCAGTTCAGGTATTGTTAACCAGGCCGCATGTTGTACTGTTTTTGGGTTCTGTTCAAATATTGTTAACCAGGCCGCATGTTGTATTGTTTTTGGATTCTGTTCAGGTATTGTTAACCAGGCCGCATGTTGTATTGTTTTTGGATTCTGTTCAGTTATTTTTAACCGGAACGCACGTTGTACTGTTTTCGGGTTCTGTCCTGGCATTGTCAAACAAACCGTTGTATTTTAAGAATTCGAAAGCAAGCGCAAACGCACAAAACTTGTGTTTGATGAAATGGATGTCCAGAGGTCGTCCCATATTTTTTTCATAATAATTTTCTCTGGAGTTCTAAGAGTTAGGTTAAATGTCAGACAGCCGTCTGCCCAGTATGTCTTGACATTAGTACATTTGCATAAAACAACAACAAACAAACAAACAAAAACAAAAAAACCTCAATTCGAACTTCTCGCAACTTCCTTTTCGTTGGCAATGTTTAGAATACTGCTATGTTATGCGTTACACATAATGCAGATTTCATTTTCACTACTGAGACACGTATTTAATTATATGAATTATTTAACGATATTTCTCATAATGAAGATTTTATTTTTACTGTGTAAAGTGTACTTATTGTACAGTAATTTAGTTACACGTATTTTAATGACATTTACACGTATTTAATTATTTAATGACATTTCTCATAATGAAGATTCGATACTAAAATATTCATCCTAAAAGTAAACGTAACTATTTTATTGTCAATATAATATTTGTATTGTGGAGACATTCCTACTTATTGTCAATGTAATATTTGTATTGTGGAGACATTCCTACTTATTGTCAATGTAATATTTGTATTGTGGAGACTTTCCTGATGCTCCAAAATTTGTTCAGCTCTTTCCTGGCAAATGACGATTCTGTAAAATTGTACTGATTTCACGCACAAAGTCACACGTGATTACTACATTCAATAACAGTACTGATTTCACGCACAAAGTCACACGTGATTACTACACTCAATAACAGTACTGATTTCACGCACAAAGTCACACGTGATTACTACATTCAATAACAGTACTGATTTCACGCACAAAGTCACACGTGATTACTACACTCAATAACAGTACTAGAAATATCACGCACAAAGTCACACGTGATTACTACATTCAATAACAGTACTAGAAATATCACGCACAAAGTCACACGTGATTACTACATTCAATAACAGTACTGATTTCACGCACAAAGTCACACGTGATTACTACATTCAATAACAGTACTGATTTCACGCACAAAGTCACACGTGATTACTACATTCAATAACAGTACTGATTTCACGCACAAAGTCACACGTGATTACTACATTCAATAACAGTACTGA
The DNA here is from genome assembly GCA_028829895.1 of Sinotaia quadrata. Classification (NCBI taxonomy): domain Eukaryota; kingdom Metazoa; phylum Mollusca; class Gastropoda; order Architaenioglossa; family Viviparidae; genus Sinotaia; species Sinotaia quadrata. The sequence continues at coordinate 133,276,057 of CM054181.1, forward strand.
TTTCACGCACAAAGTCACACGTGATTACTACATTCAATAACAGTACTAGAAATATCACGCACAAAGTCACACGTGATTACTACATTCAATAACAGTACTAGAAATATCACGCACAAAGTCACACGTGATTACTACATTCAATAACAGTACTAGAAATATCACGCACAAAGTCACACGTGATTACTACATTCAATAACAGTACTAGAAATATCACGCACAAAGTCACACGTGATTACTACATTCACTAGAAATATCTTTTAAGACAAATGTCTTGGCGTAGATCGGATTATTCGGAGTGTATTTGTTTGAAATTAATCCTATCATTCCTATTAAATCCTATCACTCTCCCAGTCTCCCCCTCTCTCTCCCTCCCCCCCTGTTACCACCCCCCCTCTGTTTTTATTTACTGTCGAGAATTAGGTTAAAGGTGATCAAGGGCGATCGAACATTTTTATTTTGCTTAAGCTCGACCTTCACATTGTTGTGTCTTTTTGACACCTAAATAAAAGTCTGTCACATTCGTATACCAGTGAAATAAAAGTCTGTCACATTCGTATACCAGTGAAATAAAAGTCTGTCACGTTCGTATAAAGGTGAAATAAAAGTCTGTCACGTTCGTGTAAAGGTGAAATAAAAGTCTGTCACGTTCGTGTAAAGGTGAAATAAAAGTCTGTCACGTTCGTATAAAGGTGAAATAAAAGTCTGTCACATTCGTATAAAGGTGAAATAAAAGTCTGTCACATTCGTATACCAGTGAAATAAAAGTCTGTCACGTTCGTGTAAAGGTGAAATAAATATCTTTCTTTGTTGGAGGATTCTGGACCAGTATTGAGAAATAAACAGTCTTAATAAGTTTAAAGACAGTTTTCAGAGGTGTGAAGGGTCTCTTCAGAGTTGCAAAAGTGATCTTTTGATTGATAGAATTGTATAAAACCAATCTTCCTATCGTAAGAAGCTTAATAATGGTTTTTATGGACTAAAGCAGTTACAAAAAATTAAAAAGCCCTGTATAATGAGGTTTAATGTGTGTTTCAGAAATGTAAAGATGATCTCCTAAGACTTAGAGACGGTTCAAGAGGTTTAAGATAGTCTTCAGACGTTGGTGGACAATGTAAAATTTCGTAGACAATCTGTGGAAGTGTAATGATCACATGCAGAGGTCTATTGCCGACCTGTAGATGTAATATGGCCTACAATGGTTCATAGACCTGTAGATGTAATATGGCCTACAATGGTTCATAGACCTGTAGATGTAATATGGCCTACAATGGTTCATAGACCATCTAATAAGTTTAAAGGTGATCTGCAAAGATTTAAAAGAACATCTACAGAGGTGTATAGACGATCTGAAAAGATTTAAAAGACCATTTACAGAGGTGTATAGACGATCTGAAAAGATTTAAAAGACCATCTACAGAGGTGTATAGATGATCTGAAAAGATTTAAAAGACCATTTACAGAGGTGTATAGACGATCTGAAAAGATTTAAAAGACCATTTACAGAGGTGTAAAGACGATCTGTAAAAGTTTCAAAACGATCGGCAGAGGTTTACAGAGTCTGCAGACTTTTATATACGGCATATGGAAGCTTAACGACGGCCTGCAGGGGTTTATAGACCGTCTGCAGAAGTTTAAATAAGAATGGTTTTAAAATTTCTCAAAAGACAGTCCTAAGAGATTGAAACCTTCTTTAATACAGCGCCCTCTGTCTGGCTATTATTGCTGTTTGAATTAGAAGTGTATGCTACATATGTGATTTTTAGTCACACACACACACACACACACACACACACACACACACACACTACATACTAACAGCTGTTTTAATTTAACTTCGACTCAGCGAACGGAATGATGAACACTATCGGAATGTGTCTATTTTTGTGTCTGGTAGTAGATTACTCGTAATTATGTTAATGGTAAACTTTAGCACTAATTATATGCAGAAGGCATTCTGTACGGGGAGACTCGATTAGCCGAAGGTTTGGTTGGTTAATGAAAAACATAAGTAGAAAAGAAATGAGTCTAGTCAAACTTCCCTGGCGACTTCGTACTGCATTACTTCTTGCCTTCCTGAAGTCTTAGTATACAAGTGCACTACATCTTGCATTCCTGAAGTCTTACTACACAAGTGCATTACTTTTTGCATTCCTGAAACCGTAGTACACAAGTGCACTACATCTTGCATTCCTGAAGTCTTACTACACAAGTGCATTACTTTTTGCATTCCTGAAACCGTAGTACACAAGTGCATTACATTTTGCATTCCTGAAGTCTTAGTACACAAGTGTATTACTTTTTGCATTCCTGAAGTCGTAGTACACAAGTGCATTACTTTTGCATTCCTGAAGTCTTACTACACAAGTGCATTACTTTTTGCATTCCTGAAGTAGTACACAAGTGCATTACTTTTTGCATTCCTGAAGTAGTACACAAGTGTATTACTTTTTGCATTCCTGAAGTCGTAGAACACAAGTGTATTACTTTTTGCATTCCTGAAGTCGTAGTACACAAGTGCATTACTTCTTGCATTCCTGAAGTCATAGCACATAATGCTTACTGGTGAATGGTACAGTACTACTTGACAATTCTATCTGCAGTACCAGCTTCTTCCATGGGCTTCTCAAAAATGGCCACAACACCATTCGTTTCACCTGCCCTTGCTGATGCACAATATGTCGTCACTGAAATTAACGTTGAGACGTGCAAATCCACAGTTACACAAACAAGCATACGCAAGCACGCGCATGTAAACAAACACACGTATGAAAGATGCCGCAAGAAATGAACGTACAAACTGTAAATAAGATGTCTGAAGGAGTGCACAGGAATTCGGAGGGAAAATTTAATAAAACATTTTAAAAAATAGAATGATTGAATAAGAGAAAGACAAATGAAAGAAAGAATACAAGGAAGAATATAAAAGAAAGAATGAAGATAAAAATAAGAAAGAATTCAAGAACATAGAAAGCCAAAATCGTGTCAGAGCATCTTGTGAATATATAAAGTGATCTGTGTTTAACTCAAAGAAATTAATTTCAAGACCCTCTTGAAGTTAATTACTTAAGTTAAACTATTTCCGCAGCCAGACGAGTTTTAACTGTGGCTCAATAAATGCGAAAACGACCGTTTCACATCTGGAAAGGTCAATATGTGCAAAGAGTGATATTTACATAGAATGGTTTGCACTGGTTTAAGCGAAAAATCTGAAAATTTCGTGACATCTTACATAGTTTTATGTCGTCAAGTAATAAGATAGATAAAAAATATTTCATTCGTATTTGTCAAATGATGAATGTTTTCAAAACCACGATTTTTTTTTTAAGCGCAACGAATATTTACCGCTGACATTACATTTAATGCAATGGACATTAATGTATAGTTCCTAACTGTAAGAAATGACTATTTTCCCTTTTACCGCTGACATTACATTTAATGCAATGGACATTAATGTATAGCTCCTAACTGTAAGAAATGACTATTTTCCCTTTTACCGCTGACATTACATTTAATGCAATGGACATTAATGTATAGCTCCTAACTGTAAGAAATGACTATTTTCCCTTTTACCGCTGACATTACATTTAATGCAATGGACATTAATGTATAGCTCCTAACTATAAGAAATGACTATTTTCCCTTTTACCGCTGACATTACATTTAATGCAATGGACATTAATGTATAGCTCCTAACTGTAAGAAATTACTATTTTCCCTTTACACTTACAACGAATATTTACCGCTGACATTACATTTATGGACATTAATGTACAGCTCATAACTGTAAGAAATGACTATTTTCCCTTTACACTTACAATGCATTTTCAAGAAAATTTGCGAATGCTTAAAAAAAAAGTGACGTCAACAGTATAAATAGCGTACAGCTGTTCTTGGAAATGGAAAGAAAATTAAAGAAATGGACGCCATTTGGGATGCTTAGACATAGAGTACGGTAGAAGAAACTGTCTCGTTAGATAGTTTTGCCTAATAGTACGTAGAGTATAAGGTAGAAAAAAATCTCGCTAGAGTGCTAGACAGTAGTTTGCCCAAGAATATGACAGAGGAAGTCTCGACAGAAAGCAGTTTTTGCCGAGGAAGTTGTCTGCCTAGACAGTAGTGTTGCCTAATACTTTAGCTGTCAAATGCGAATTCATTTCTCTTACATTATTACATGAAAAATAACTCTCTTTGACCGTCCACCCCATCTCAACCTATACCATAGGCTCCCACCCTGCCAACCTGCATTCACCCTATCTCCACCCCGGTTTGAAACAACTTTTGTGCAACCTAATCATAAACAACCCCAACACCTCCAGTCCGGAAATGTTTCAAGATCAAAAGTATATTAAATTAGCCGACACTTAGACAGTGTTATCTTATTTTGGATTATCTTAGAAATATTTCCTCTGCTTCTCTTCTTAAATCTATTATTCACGGCCAGTCTAAAAATAGTAGTGACGTAAACACATTGAACAAAGGTAGGCCTAATCGGCTATAGTTAGTAGCCGCACAATTGTCATAAAACAAGGACACACAGGGGTGTGGGACTACAATCATTAATACCCAGAATTTGATGAAAAAAAATCATCTCCATGGGAACACATGTTGTAATGTTTAACAACACGAAAACTCGAGGAAGCCAGTAACATTTTGCCAAGCAGCCAAAAGCTGAATCACTTTTGTTCACTGAATTATAAAAAAAGCATTCATGTGAAATCCATTACTATCGGTATAGCAGTTAGCTTCGAGACATGAGAACATAATTAATCCGTTTTTGAAAGAACGTTAGCGTTTATCCGGAACACGGTATGTTCTGAAAATAAACAACTCAGGTTTCTGGCTGGAGGCATTTCGTAATAAGATTGCATTCAGATCTATACGCCTTTTATCGGAGATAGGGCCCCTATGCCAACGTTTATTTGAACAGCAGATTGGCATACTTTAGTTCAAGAAAGTTTCTTGACATTCTATAAATGAAACAATAATATTTAATTAGAATTTGTTTAAAGTATCTAATTTACTATAATTAAATATATTAATCTTACTTCTTCCGATAACATTTTACATGCTTACTTTCTGTTTATTATGATTTTTGTCATCGATGCACAATAATTTCACAAAGAAATCACGATGTTATACCATAATTTCACAAAGATATCTCTACGATGTACTATGATTTTGTAAAGATATCACTACAATGTACTATGATTTTTAAAGATATCACTACGATGTACTTTCAAAGATATCATTACAATATAATATGATTTTGTAAAGAAATCACTACTATTTAAGACTTCACTACGATATACTATGATTTCACAAAGATATCACTACGATGTACTATGACTTTACAAAGATTTCACTACAATGTACTATGACTTCACAAAGATATCACTACAATGTACTATGACTTCACAAATACATCACTACAATGTACCATGACTTCACAAATATATCACTACAATGTACTATGACTTCACAAAGATATCACTACGATATACTATGACTTCACAAAGATATCACTACAATGTACTATGACTTCACAAAGATATCACTACAATGTACTATGACTTCACAAATATATCACTACAATGTACTATGACTTCACAAAGATATCACTACGATGTACTATGACTTCACAAAGATATCACTACAATGTACTATAACTTCACAAAGATATCACTACGATGTACTTTCAAAGATATCACTACAATGTACTATGACTTTGTAAAGAAATCACTACAATGTAATATGACTTTGTAAAGAAATCACTACGATGTACTATGACTTCACAAAGATATCACTACAATATACTATGATTTTGTAAAGAAATCACTACAATATAATATGACTTTGTAAAGATATCACTACAATGTACTATGACTTTGTAAAGAAAGCACTACTATTTAAGATTTCACTACGACTGTCATATGTCCGGTCTATGTTTAACGACTCTGTCCTATTTTAGATTTCAGTTATCAATATTGATTTATTGAATAATTTCTTACAATAACGAACTGGGATAATTAATTTGATTAGCTATGACTGAAGGAACAAGACTTGGTTTATTTCATTGGTTTAATTTCGTTTAACTAAGAAGACATAGTTTATTCCTAAGGATCTGACGACATTTTGTGATTTATCAAAGAAAAGAGTTTGTTCAGTAGAATTTCCTGTAACTTAATTTACAATGCTTATTTCAGTGATTTAATATGTGTTAAAGATCATCGTTTTATTGACGTGGTGCAATTTATTGAACAAGACAAGAGTTTATTTTATTGACGTGGTGCAATTTAATATGAACAAGACAAGAGTTTATTTTATTGACGTGGTGCAATTTATTGAACAAGACAAGAGTTTATTTTATTGATTTGGTGCAATTTATTGAACAAGACAATAGTTTATTTTATTGACGTGGTGCAATTTAATGAACGAGACAAGAGTTTATTTTATTGACTTGGTGCAATTTAATGAACGAGACAAGAGTTTATTTTATTGACGTGGTGCAATTTAATGAACAAGACAAGAGTTTATTTTATTGACGTGGTGCAATTTATTGAACAAGACAAGAGTTTATTTTATTGACTTGGTGCAATTTAATGAACGAGACAAGAGTTTATTTTATTGACGTGGTGCAATTTAAACAAGACAAGAGTTTATTTTATTGACTTGGTGCAATTTAATGAACGAGACAAGAGTTTATTTTATTGACTTCCTATTATTTTCACTCAGTATCTGTGTGACATTCCCATCACAATCTGTCAGTTACTGTGTTCGTCGTACTCAACATAATTATTGTCGCATATCACCAGCATATTGTGTCACATCACCAGCATATTGTGTCATATCACCAGCATATTGTGTCACATCACCAGCATATTGTGTCATATCACCAGCATATTGTGTCATATCACCAGCATATTGTGTCACATCACCAGCATATTGTGTCACATCACCAGCATATTGTGTCATATCACTAGCATATTGTGTCATATCACCAGCATATTGTGTCATATCACCAGCATATTGTGTCACATCACCAGCATATTGTGTCACATCACCAGCATATTGTGTCATGCAGGACAGCAGCTATGAGTTGTCTCTAATTACGTCAGCACGTTATTTTGTTTTCTCCATGTTGGATGGGAATGTATGACGATTTACTTGTATTTTGGTTTATTATTCTCTGCAACTCTACATGATATAAAGTGTGTGTGAATGTGTGTGTGCATGTGTGTGCGTGCGTGTGTGTTTACGCGCGCATATAATGTATTACCGTATGTGTTTATTATTCTGTGCAACTTTACATGATATAAAGTGTGTGTGTGTGTGTGTGTGTGTGTGTGTGTGTGTTTACGCGCATATAATGTATTACCTTACCGTATGTGTTTATTATTCTGTGCAACTTTACATGATATAAAGTGTGTGTGTGTGTGTGTGTGCTTACGTGCGCACATATTGTATTACCATATGTTTTTATTATTATTATATACTCCTGATATTTGATTACATATGTTTATTTTTTTTTATCGTGTACGCCCACTAGTGTATGATAGTGTACTAATGTAGAGTGCTCAGATATTAAGACTATAATCAATTTATTACTATTACATTATTATTATTGTTATTATTATTACAGTATTATTATTACATTATTTTTATCATTATTACATCATCATCATCGTTATTATTATTATATTATTATTACATTATTATTATTATTCTAAGTTAACTAGCAATATTTAATCCATCGACTTGTGATTTAATATGCAAGGCATAATATTGACTTACTAGATTTTAATGAAGACGTCTTGGTTTGCTCTAATGACAGGTAATCTATGTTCTGCTCCATTGGCATACTGTCATTTAACAAGTAAATCATAGCCTGCTTCAGTGACTTACTATCTTTTAACGAAGAAGATTTAGTTCGACAGTTTTACTATCATTTACGTCTTTACTTACTTTGATTACCAAACAACTGTTCAAAATGGCGGTCATTGGAGAAAGAAGAAATGTACGGAACAAAGATTGACAATCTAGTTTTGTTTATGAGTCGGACAGAACTGGAATCGACACACAGACTAGCACGCTGTCTGAAGGGTAAAAGTACCTATAACCATTCCAAAATGAACAGGACCAGTGCCAATGCCGCCACTAGAATCAAAGAACGCATTTCCCAACAACAAGAGACAAACCTTTCCGGATGGCTTGCTCGGTGGCTCATCGGTATTTGGACTAGCGCACTTCCGCTCAGTGAATAAATAAACTAATCGGGCTGCTGTACTAAAACGCACGCTTACAAACGCTGGGAAAGGTCGGGTATGGCTTGCGTTACTTTAATAAAAAAAAAATACCGTTACGATCGTTTGGGAGATGAGAGTTTATGATACTGTATTAAAGCACATTTACATAATGTTGTGAAAAGACAAGATTGGTTTGTGTTTCTTTAGTAAAACAAATACTGTTACAATCGTTTGGAGAGACACAATTTGAAAATGCTGGGAAAAGATGGGAGTGATTTGTGTTGTTTAGCTCAAATTCTTTTTAAAAATGTTTGTAAAGGAAGGACGTGATTTGTGTTGCTCTACTAGAAACGCTTGTAGAAATGTTGGGAAAGGTGAGCATGATTTGCGTTGCTATACTAAAATAGATGGGTGTGATTTGTGTTGCTCTACTAGAAACGCTTGTAGAAATGTTGGGAAAGGTGAGCATGATTTGCGTTGCTGTATCGATGGGTGTGATTTGTATTGCTGTACTAAAATAGATGGGTGTGATTTGTGTTGCTCTACTAAAATAGATGGGTGTGATTTGTGTTGCTGTACTAAAATAGATGGGTATGATTTGTGTTGCTGTACTAAAATAGATGGGTGTGATTTGTGTTGCTGTACTAAAATAGATGGGTGTGATTTGTGTTGCTGTACTAAAATAGATGGGTGTGATTTGTGTTGCTGTACTAAAATAGATGGGTGTGATTTGTGTTGCTGTACTAAAATAGATGGGTGTGATTTGTGTTGCTGTACTAAAATAGATGGTTGTGATTTGTGTTGCTGTTCTAAAATAGATGGGTGTGATTTGTGTTGCTGTACTAAAATAGATGGGTGTGATTTGTGATGCTGTACCAAAATACATCTACAAATGTTGGAAAATGACGGGCGTGATTTATGTTCCTGTACGAAAATAAATATGTGATCTCTATTGCCGCACTAAAATACATCTACAAAGATGGGTGTGGTTGAATTGCTGAATAGAACAGTCTGATTTGCGTTGAAGTAATCCACAGTCGGTCAGTCACTCATTTCTTCAGTGAATAAATGTAATCCACAGTTGGTCAGTCACTCATTTCTTCCGTGAATAAATGAAATCCACAGTTGGTCAGTCACTTGTTTCTTCAGCGAATAAATGAAATCCACATTTGGTCAGTCGCTTGTTTCTTCAGTGAATAAATGAAATCCACAGTTGGTCAGTCACTTGCTTCTTGAGTTAATAAATTAAATTCACTGTTGGTCAGTCACTTGTTTCTTTAGTGAAATCTATTGCATCAGGAAACAGTCTAGAAAACTTGCTATGATTTCTTAAAAAGTTAAAATGGTTTTGCCAAACCAAAATTCAGAGCAAAACAGTTGACAAAACAGAACACACGTTTTCACGCTCCATTTGACTATTTGGAAATCGGAGAGAGCGACATTTGCCTGGTCCCTATGGTCACTTTATGGCCAAGAACGGAATAGAAAAATGACACTTGCCTGGTCACTTTATGGTCACTTTATGGCCAAGAACGGAATAGAAAAATGACACTTGCCTGGTCCCAATGGTCACTTTATGGTCAAGAACGGAATAGAAAAATGACACTTGCCTGGTCCGTATGGTCACTTTATGGCCAAAAACGGTATAGAAAAATTGTAATATACGAGTTTGCTGCCTAAACCAAAAACAGAAAAACCACAAACATTAATAAATTAAAATAATTATGTTTTATGATTCCACAGAGTAGAGAAAAATAGTACGACCATTTGGGTTTCTTGTTTTAAAATAAATAGTAAACAGATAATGAAAAGACCATTTTAAAAAGACTAAAACAATTACCGTATGAAATCACAAAATAGAGCAGAGCAGCACAACCACAGTACATAAGAAAGCAGCAGAGTAACAACAAAACAAAACAGCAGAGTAACAACACAGAAAAACAGCAGAGTAACAACAAAACAAAACGACAATAAAAGCACAATAAACAACAGGGTAACAATACAATAAAAAGCAGAGTAACAATACAACAAACAGCAGAGTAGCAATACAACAAACAGCAGAGTAGCAGTACAACAAACAGCAGAGTAACAATACAACAAACAGCAGAGTAACAATACAACAAACAGCAGAGTAACAATAAAGTAAAACAGCAGAGTAACAACAAACAGCAGTGTGACAACACATTAAACAGCAGAGTAACAATAAAGTAAAACAGCAGAGTAACAATACAACAAACAGCAGAGTAGCAATACAACAAACAACAAACTTTAAAGGAAAACAGCGGAGTAATAACACATAAATGCATATACAAAGCGTGACTAGTGTTTCATAGCTACCTCAGTACTAGTGTGACTTAAAGTCAATATACTTCTAACTGCTAACTAGGAGCAGAATTTAGCTCCGGCTACTCAATTTCGATCTCGTCTTTTCTGCTTTCTAGCTCTGTGTCAGAACTATTTCATTCCGAGTAGACTTGCCGTTGTCTAGCTCTGTGTCAGAACTATTTCATTCCGAGTAGACTTGCCGTTGTCTAGCTCTGTGTCAGAATTAGAGTGGTTTCTAGTCAGTACAAACCTGATTGATGACCAAGAGTAGGACTGTTAAACCGACTACAGGTAACTCCATTTCAACGTCGACAGACAACAACAACAGGTGTGGCCCGAATTTATAGCTCCCTCGGACTGCCAAGAGTAAAAATTTAAGAGTCGGTTGATAAGCCACATCCAACCACAACAGTGGGGCAAAAATGAGAAAAAGATCCCCCCCCACGCCACCATTTTTTTTTTTTACCGGGTTCTGCTAACCAGTAAGTTTTCATCAAGTAGTGCTTAAAAAGTTATGACCAAATCCGAGCCAAAACCCCAGACTGTTGCGCGAGAAGGAAATTATTTGTGAAGAAAAGCCACCTTGCACAATGATATCTGTTTTATTATTATTTTTTTTTGATTTTTTTCTTTAGGTTGTTGATTGTTTGTTTTGTTGCATAGTGTCGACCACCACCATCCTGCTCACACTCTCGCCGATCCATGTCGTCTGCATGATTCCAGTCGAGTTACCCTCTCCGTTCTCTTCTTGACTTCATTTCTCAGCGTTGTGGCAAAAGAGTGAATAAAGCGCAGATCACTCTTTCATTAGTTACGTCAGCAAATGAAATGTGCTACCATTTTGCAGTCTAATAATAGCAACACTGAGGGGCACGTTCTAGTTGTTGCTTCTTGATTGCTTCGAACTAAAATAACGATCAAGTGGGCCACGAATAACGATATGTCAAAGCCGCAAGCCAAAGAAAATAGTTTATTTTATGAGAACTAAAATAACGATCAAGTGGGCCACGAATAACGATATGTCAAAGCCGCAAGCTAAGGAAAATAGTTTATTTTATGAGAACTAAAATAACGATCAAGTGGGCCACGAATAACGATATGTCAAAGCCGCAAGCTAAGGAAAATAGTTTATTTTATGAGAACTAAAATAACGATCAAGTGGGCCACGAATAACGATATGTCAAAGCCGCAAGCTAAAGAAAATAGTTTATTTTATGAGAACAGTGAGATTTGATTCTTACTGGAGTTTAGTTTATCTCAGCCATGACCACGTGACCAAGTGAGAAAACCCTCCCCGTCTTAACGAGTCAATGTCAGGTATGTGCCCAACCTGTTCAACTCCAGTGAAAAATAATGAACTTCATCAGAGACCTATCGTTGTTTGTACACGTCAGTAATTAATTTACTATTAGCTAAGAAACTGAACAGACACTAGAACACTCGGATAGCTGAACAAAGAATTAATTTACTACTAGCTCAGAAACTGAACAAAGACTAGAACACTCGGACAGCTGAACAAAGAATTATTTTACTATTAGCTAAGAAACTGAACAAAGACTGGAACACTCGGACAGCTGAACAAAGAATTATTTTACTATTAGCTAAGAAACTGAACAAAGACTAGAACACTCGGACAGCTGAACAAAGAATTAATTTACTATTAGCTAAGAAACTGAACAAAGACTGGAACACTCGGACAGCTGAACAAAGAATTAATTTACTATTAGCCCAGGAACTGAACAAAGGCTAGAACACTCGGACAGCTGAACAAAGAATTATTTTACTATTAGCTAAGAAACTGAACAAAGGCTAGAACACTCGGACAACTGAACAAAGGCTAGAACACTCGGACAACTGAACAAAGGCTCGAAATCACAGACTGTTGAAGAAAGAACTAATAAGTGAGTCTGACAGAATGACCTCGTCTTTGAATGGACCATTTTTCTTTAGTCACCCTTATTAAATGTGATAACGGAAATAACGGAAATCCATAGCACTGAAGGGGTTAATCGTAATTTTGGGCTTCGTAACTTTAGACGTGAATTTTCGCTCTTTATCTATACTCATAGCTTGTCCTCGTTTCTCTGAGAGTTACTGAAGCGTGATTGTTAAACGAATGAAATTAATGCCAACATTTCCAAAAGATTTCTTTGTAGGAGTTGCTGCAAGTACTTGATTTAATTCTATATTTAGTTCATTCCCGCCCAGTTTAGAGTTGTGCTTGTCTCTTCTGTATAGCCAAACCGCAACATAAGATTAGATTACGTCATCACCCAGTTTTCCTGAAAGATGAAACGGTCTGCACCTCAACAGATGTCATGGACGGTGACCAGAAAATAAATGTTTTGTTAAAAATGTCTGCTCTTCAAGAAAGGAACATAACGCATCAATCAATCAATCAATCAATCTATCTATCTATCTATCTATCTATCTATCTATCTATCTATCTATCTATCTATCTATCTATCTATCTATCTATCTATCTATCTATCTATCTATCTATCTATCTATCTATCTATCTATCTATCTATCTATCTATCTATCTATCTATCTATCTATCTATCTATCCCTGCATTCTTAATAAAAGTACCGTAATTAATTGATTTTTATTTATGTATGTAAATCGAGAGAGAGATGGATGAGGATATAATATATTAAACAGATATAATTGTGGAGAGAGAGAGAGAGAGAGAGAGAGAGAGAGAGAGAGAGAGAGAGAGAGAGAGAGAGAGAGAGAGAGAGAGAGAGAGAGAGAGAGAAAAGATGGAAGAGAGACAGAGTATAATAAAGAAGGAGCGAGAGGGAGATTAGTGTTGACTAATGTGTATTTTATCATTTAAATACTTTTATAAACTGATAAGACTGACCTCCCCTTTGTCTGCTGTCATGCGCAGACCCATGCTTATATTAGAGTAATCCTATTAACAGGGAGATTACTGCATCAAATAATTTCATCAAAACTATTTCTGGGGTTACGATCTCATACAACGAATAATGCTAAGTCAGCAATATGTTGACATACAAAATCTCCACAACTTTCTCACAATCTTACACTCATTAATATTAAGCCCACAGTAAGTCATAATTTCTTACAGTCATTAATTTACAGTCAATTTTACAATCTTACAATCTTCTATTTAATGCCAGTCTTACAATCTTGCAGTCATTAATCTAACAGTCAGTCTTACAATATCGCAGTTATTCATTTGACATTTGTACAGGATTTGCAGTTGTTAATATGACAGTTGTACAAGATTTACAGTTATTAATCTGACACTTGTACAAGATCTGCAGTTATTAATCTGACATTTGTACAAGATCTGCAGTTATTAATCTGACAGTTGTACAAGATCTGCAGTTATTAATCTGACAGTTATAAAGGATTTGCAGTTAATCTGATAGATACAGGATTTGCAATTATTAATATGACAATTGCATAAGATTTGCAATTATTAATTGCAATTATTAACATGACAGTTGTGCAAGAATTACAGTTATTAATCTGACACATGCACAGCATTTGTAGTTCTTTACTGACACTTGTACAAGATTTGCAATTGTTAATCTGATAGTTACAGAATTTACAATTATTAATATGACACTTGTACAAGATTTGCAGTTGTTAATCTGATAGTCGATCTCACAGTCATTAATCTGACAGAGAATCTTACAATTATTTATTCACAACCAGTCTTACACTTTCATAATCATCAATCTGACAGTCTTACAATTTATTAATTTACACTCTCACAGTCATTAATCTGACAGAGAGTCTACCAATTATTAATTTACAACCAATCTTATACTCTTACAATAATGAATGTGATACTCTTACGAATCTATCAATGATCAATTTACAGTCAGTCTTACAATATTAACAATCATTCATCTGACAGTCAGTCTTAAAATATTACAATCATTCATCTGACAGTCTTACAATATTACAATCATTCATCTGACAGTCAATCTTACAATATTACAATCATTCATCCGACAATCAATCTTACAATATTACAATCATTCCATCTGACAGTCAATCTTACAATATTACAATCATTCATCTGACAGTCAGTCTTACAATATTACAATCATTCATCTTAAAGTCAATCTTACAATACAATCATTCATCTTACAGTCAATCTGAAGTACTTCCCCACTTAACTCCAAACACCGCATTCATTCTTAAAGGCGTATGCCACCCCACCCACCCACCCATTCTCTCTGTTAGCCCCCACCTCACTTCATTTGTAAACATCGTTTGCCTTTTCTCCCAGCAGACCTAAAACAATGGCACTCCTGAGTGTCCACCTGGGGTCAACCCCATAAACAAGAATGACCCACACGGGCACACGCTCTGTATACCTGTGGACGCGTCATTGTGGACACAACACACCCACAGCAAGTTGTCCTAGCGGTCGTTGCTAGTGGAAATGGAGGGGAAAAAAAAGAAGACGCGAGGAACGGAGAACAGAAAATAAACAATCAAAGAGTTCTATTCATTAAGGTCGATGTCAATGGGGGCCGTTAGGGAAAGGGGGTTCGATTACATAAAAAAAAATAATACGTTAATAATGTGTGCACTTATTTTAAAGACATATATTTTATTATGGAAATAAGCAAGCCTACAACACTACAAACACACACACACACACAAACACAAACATGAAGAAAGAACGTAGCGGCGAAGAAGTAAACGAACTACTGGCTAGATCACTAATTTCCCGAAACATTTTAATAGAATACAGGCCTGGGAGTGATTCTGAAATTGAATATGGTAACCAAAGCAACACTAGCAGAGTGGGGCGACAAAGCTGTGTATCATTTTCGGAGTTAGGAATTTTTCTCATGAACATCCAGTTGACTTTGCTTGGAATGAATGCCTTAACAGAACTAACAGTCGCATATACGCATCATTTTAGTAAGCCGTGCAGTTATTTCCTCTTGAGAACAAGTAAGTGTTTGAGTTAATAATAATAATCGAAATTTTGAAAGATTTACTTTTGATATTTGGTGAATTTGAAAATAAAATATTATGCCTGCCCAACAATCATCAATACAAAAAATCAAATCGTCTGGAACAAATTATAAGTACTAAAATTAAATGCAAATTTCGGCAAGTATTTATTCCTTGAAAGCGAGGCATAATGGAGACTTCATCTGAATTCCAAAAAGGTGAAGATATTAAATTAGAAAAATTATTAATTATTATTTTAAAGAAACCTACATCCGGTTGAACATTTAAACTGCAACAAACAACGTAGAGTCCATACTTTTCACAATTAAAATATAGTGTTAAATTAGATCTACTTACTAACCTATTTTGACAATTAAAAAAAAGTATTAAATTAGATCTACTCTATATCGTATTTTGACATTTAAAATATAGTATTAAATTAGATCTGCATTCTATAGTATTTTGACAATTAAAATATAGTATTAAATTAGATCTACTTTCTTTCGTACTTTGACAATTAAAATATAGTATTAAATTAGATCTACTTTCTATCGTATTTTGACAATTAAAATATAGTATTAAATTAGAACTACTTTCTATAGTATTTTGACAATTAAAATATAGTATTAAATTAGATCTACTTTCTATCTATTATGACAATTAAAATATAGTATTAAATTAGATCTACTTTCTATCTATTATGACAATTAAAATATAGTATTAAATTAGATCTACTTTCTATCGTATTTACATCTCAGTACTTCTTCTAATTTATGTCTGATTTTTTCACTCAGTTCACATCATGATGCCTAATTTATGTCTGATTTCTTCACTCAGTTCACACCGTGATGTCTAAGTTTGCTACCACTGAGTATGACACGGTAAACTTCACAACTCTAAGACAATTCAGTAAGCCATAGGTTACCACTGAATTTGACATGGTAAACCTCAAGACAGTTAACTAAGCCGCATTAATAATAAACTTTTGAGTGGGCTACCACTGAATTTGACATGGTAAACCTCACGGCTCTACGACAGTTCACTAAGCCGTATTAATAACACGGCTATTGACCGTGTGACATGAATGTGACATAGTAAACCTCGTGACGTTTAGAAGCTCGTCAAGTCATAGTAACATCGTGTTTATTGATTGTACTATCTCTTAATTTGACAGGAACAACCTCGTGACTTTAGACAGCTCGTACAGTCCCTATAATACCATAATACTGATTGGACTGATATGAAATGACAGGATAAACTTTGTGACTTTCAGACAGCTTTCTAAGCCCATTAATAACACGATACTGATTGGACTGATATGAAATGACAGGATAAACTTTGTGACTTTAAGACAGCTTTCTAAGCCCATTAATAACATGATACTGATTGGACTGATATGAAATGACAGGATAAACTTTGTGACTTTCAGACAGCTCGATAAGTCGCATTAATATCGCGACAACTGATCGGACTACTACTGATGTGACATAGACAGTTTCGTGTCTTTTCTGAGAGCGCCCTAAGTCGTATTAATGTCTCTACAACTAATCTGACTAACAAAACTGATGTGACATGGACAGTTTCGTGTCTTTTCTGACAGCGCCCTAAGTCGCATTAATGTTTCTACAACTGATCGTATTATTACTGATGTGACATGGACAGTTTCGTGTCTTTTGCGCTTAGTCGCATTAATGTCGTAAGCTGGAAGCGTACCACCACCAATAAAACCTGACTGACATTAACATCATGAATATTAATTAATAAAGCTATATCTAAACAGAATCTTTGCGATTCTCTGTTACTTCACCTGTATCATATGCCATTGTTACTGTTTATACGGTTGGTTTACCAGTAACCTTGACACCCTCGTGACTTTCAGATGGTTGGTGTCACACATTTCACTTTGGCTCTGTTCTTACACCTTCATAATAGCAGGTTTACATTGACTGACTAAGGTTAGACCTGCCGAAATGTACCTATTGCTCTCTAAATTGCTTTTTTATTTTTTATTTTTATTGTTACCCTTTGGCAATTTTAATGACGTCTAAATTAATTTAAATACAATTTGGATGACCACAAACACATGAGTCATTCGAGACTGCCTGAAATGTTCACTTAGAAACCTTACAAATTTCACTTTCCGCACATCTTCTGCTGACTTTTAATTGACTATATAAATTTATATTAATGTGACCGGTGAACAACTTTAGTATCTTTATAATACTACACGTTTGTATCCGGGGAAACATTTCTACTCCTAGAGAAAACGTGTGTATCCGGGGAAACATTTCTACTCCTAGAGAAAACGTGTGTATCCGGGGAAACATTTCTACTCCTAGAGAAAACGTGTGTATCCGGGGAAACATTTCTACTCCTAGAGAAAATGTAAGTGTTTCAGAGGCAGCCAAGAGTCACTACGTGAGCGAATGAACGAATCAAACTCAGCCAATCAATCAAGCCGTTGACCAACTAATCAGCCAACCAACCGATCAATCAATCAGCCATATTCATAATTTATATTGTTATTCTATCTTAATTAAATATACAAGGATAAGTTCCTTACATAGTTATTGAAAAGGTTTGACCGTACTCGTCTTTCATGTTTACGTCACTTGACTACTCGTCTTTCATGTTTACGTCACTTGACTACTCGTCTTTCGCCTTTCACGCTTACTTCACCGTCACTGCAGGAGCTAACATAACATTTACAGAATCGCTTGTCTAGTCCATTTCTTGTATGCAAAAACAGCTTCTACTCTATAGACTAAAAATTTAACTTGTAATTTACTTTTTTGTTGTTGTTTTAATGGCTACAAATTCTTGTACGTTTTGACTTGCTTTTTCTTTTCTTTTGTTCAGTATTTCGATTTAGTCTTATTTTTGTATTATTTAATTTTGTTCCTTTTCAAAATTTGTTCTTATTTTGGCTTTAATTTGCTCTTATTTTAATTTATTTTTTATAAACTTAAAAATTTCTTTTAAAAAATGTTTCTTATTCGTTTTTTGTACCTGTTTATTATTGTTACTTTTATTGTTATAGTTTTCTATCTTAAGATTTTTTTCTCTCTTGTTTGCTTTTACCTTTTGTCATCAGAAAATTGGAAGTTGGTAATACTGAAGGAAGGCAAAACAACCCCCACGACATTGTGCATCGAGAATTAAACACTCCATGCTTTCTTAGCTATGGCAGGAAAGTAATCGTAGTGAAGAGTATAGGTCAACACCACAAGTAAATAGTGAAGAGTTAAGAGTATAGGTCAACACCACAAGTAAATAGTGAAGAGTTAAGAGTATAGGTCAACACCACAACTTACAAGTAAATAGTGAAGAGTTAAGTCTGATGGTACATGTCATCACCAAACTTAAAAATAAATAGTGAAGAGTTAACTCTGATGGTACACGTCATCACCAAACTTAAAAATAAATAGTGAAGAGTTAACTCTGATGGTACACGTCATCGCCAAACAAAAATAAATAGTGAAGAATTAACTCTGATGGTACACGTCATCACCAAACTTAAAAATAAATAGTGAAGAGTTAACTCTGATGGTACACGTCATCGCCAAACAAAAATAAATAGTGAAGAATTAACGCTGATGGTACACGTCATCACCAAACTTAAAAATAAATAGTGAAGAGTTAACTCTGATGGTACATGTCATCACCAAACTTAAAAATAAATAGTGAAGAGTTAACTCTGATGGTACATGTCATCACCAAACTTAAAAATAAATAGTGAAGAGTTAACTCTGATGGTACATGTCATCACCAAACTTAAAAATAAATAGTGGAGTTAACTCTGATGGTACACGTCATCACCAAACTTAAAAATAAATAGTGAAGAGTTAACTCTGATGGTATATGTTAACACCACAACTTACAAGTAAATAGAGAAGAGTAAAGTCTGATGGTACATGTCATCACCCCAGTTTACAAGCCAAAAGACTGAGACAACTTCACTCTTCCGCATTATCTAAGTCCCGGAGAGAGAAATATTATCCTTATAATTTTGAGGGTTAACACTTCTTATTACTAACATTGTTCTACTAAAATGAAAGGAGCTCTATTCAGACTGGCGATTACTGCAACATCTTAAAGTGGTGAAGCTTAAGAATTTGTTTCAAATTCAGTGTCCATTATACTTAGAATAGTACTTAGCAGTGGGCCATTGATATCAAAGATGACAGTATTTTACCAAAGATTTTTGAAATCGACTAAGCCAAACCAATCCTAAATTATCGGCTATGACAGTCCTAGTGCCCACACCACAAAGTGATCAATAATAAAATTAAAAATACCTCCCCGAAAATATTATCTCTCCCTCTCTCACACACAAAAATATATATATATACACACACACACACACACACACAACTAGAGCAGATTTTGCATTACCGGCAAAAACCGGTTCCCGAGAGTCGTCGCTCATGAATAAATCGTACGGCCTTGACCCGAAATCAGCGTAATAGAATACAAACACGCGCTAGTCAGAGGAGTAGAAGAGCGTGGAAGTACTAAAGATGGAGGTCGCTCGAGGGTTCCACTGGGCTGATTATTTGGTCCTGTCACTCATGCTGCTGGTGTCCTCTGGAATTGGCTTTTACGTGGCATTTCGTAGCGGCGGCCCACGCACGACATCAGACTACCTAATGGGAGGTACGTTACAGTGTGACCTTTTGAGTGTTTGTTCACAGAACCACTGGGATGGGGTGCGGTCGTACGGTGTGATTGGTGATTGGGAAATAAATTGATATCCCAAACAATGCATATTTGGGATTTTTTCAGACTTTTGAGACAAAGTTTGGCTTGAGAAAGCAAACATGAGTTACAGTCTCTTTATTTTTTCACTGTGTTTTTTAAAACAAACAAATAAACAAACAAAAAACCCCAGCCAAACAAATGAAAGATCAAAGCTGTATAGAAATAAACTAATCATCAAACGAAGAAAATTTGAAACAAAGGTCTGATTAAAGAAATAAATACAGGAACTGTAGTGGAGTAAATTTGCCTTTCCCTATTTCTAAATTTAATTGTTATATAAATTGTCGAAGTGACCAGACCTTGGACACCTCTTGATGGTATTTTCATAAGTGTCGGAGTAAACACTCTAGGTGAGAATATGCTAGAAAATGCTGATGCAAACCAAACCAGTTCCATATGGATGACTAGTTTTATTATCTAATGGTTAAGATTTACGAGAACAAGACTAGCCAAAGTATACATGCTTTAGAGAATTCTATTGTCTAATCTAATTGTCTAATTGAATTTGGTGTGGCAAGAAGTCTGATCATTAACTTAATGGTGAGTTAATGAACTGGTTGAGAGAGAATGGACTTAGAAATATTTCATGCATTTTTGCTACTGATGTGTTATACTTGCATTTTATATAGAGATGATGTATTATGTGAGTGGACTATTATTTCTACAAATTGTTAACTATGATGGTTATATGTGGCATGCTAAACAAATGACATTGCTTTTAGTGATCCCCCCCCCCCCAATCTATTATGTTGTATTTATTATGCGTGTAACAGGATAATAAATACTCCTGCAGGAAACAGGAAACTGTAAATTGAGACTTGATTGTAAGAAAGAGTGGAGTTAAAAAATGAATAACCAGGAAACTTAGCATTTGTTCCTGATTTTATTTTACAGGGAAAAAGCAGCCCTTCATTGTTTATCTAAACCACATTTTTACTGATTATAAACTGCTACCACAAAGTATCTACCACATTGTGTAAGTGTAAGGAATACACTATAACCCATTGATGTATGGTGGCAAGGTATGCTGACTACATCGAGCAATTTCTGTTACAAGGAAGTTACTGGAAATTGCTACAATTGTTATTCTACATTTGAGGAAATATTAGAAATTTAATACCACATTTACATTTTAGCTATTTATATTTTAGTCCATTTTTTTCTAGATGTTAATATTTGCAAATATTATGTAACCGTATATATTCTATAATATTCAGACATGTAAACATTTATTATATTATTTATAAATAAAAGATTATATAAAAATATTAGTATGCGTTCAGTAAGTAGAAAAGTAAAGTTCATTTTTGCGACTATTTAACAATTTTTTTTTACAGTTTAAAATTGAAACTAAGAACCAACCAAAATACACAGACAGACCAACAAACAAGGAAATAAAGAAACAAACAAATAATAAAATTTAAATCGATACTGAGAGGGATATTATGTTTTTGTCTTTTTAAAAAGCTCAAAGCAAACTTATAATAAATTCAAATACTTCAGTCACGACTATCTATTTCATTCTTCATTTGTTTTACAGACACTATGTTGTAATCTAATCTTTCTCAAAGGGCGGAAACTGCAGCTGTTTCCGGTTGCCATGAGCATCTTAGCTAGCTTCCTTTCGGCCGTGTCAGTACTAGGAACGCCACTGGAAGTCTACCTATATGGCGCATCATTTTTGCTGTACAGTCTGGCCTTCGTCATTTCCGTTCCCATCACTGCGCATGTCTTCATCCCGTTGTTCTACAAGTTAAAGTTAACTAGCGTGTATGAGGTATGTATAAGTAGATTAAACTTTCTGTCTGTCTAACATCAAAGTACAAAAAATGTCGTGGTTCTTTCGTTCTACAAGCTGAAGTTAATAGCGGGTAGGAGCCATCAATCAATAGATCCAACTTTCTGTCTGTTAAAATCTAAAAGTATCTTCATTCCCTTGAGTTGCAAGCTGAAGTTATCGTGCTTGAGATGTCAATCAATAGATCCAACTTTCTGTCTCTCTAAAATCTAAAAGTATCTTCATTCCCTTGAGTTGCAAGCTGAAGTTATTGCGTGTTAGATATCAATAAATAGGTTCAACTTTCTGTCTGTCTAATATCTAAACACTAAGAGATGTGAGGGAGAAATAAAGCAGTTATGAAATCCCACAAGTGAACTCAGAAAAATTAAAATAAAATAAAAAAAAGGATGGAAAGAAATGCACACGTAACAAAGTTCGATTCCGGAGAAAATATTTTTAGTCAAATTATTAATGATACTTTTATGATTAGAATTACAGAAAGCTTACTTTAGTGACACTCGACAAGCGATGACCTTGTATATTAAATGAACAAAGATTTATTTTTTACTTTGATTTCAACGTGTAGAACAACGGAAAGAAGATATTTGCCATTGAATTTAAATAAATTAAGAAAAAGATATGCTCCCCTTTCTCTTCCTTCCCCCCCCCCCCCGCCAGGATATTTAGTTTTTCGTGGTAAATTGACCGTAATACTTTTAAACTCCAGTTTAGAAAAGCAGTTCGAACGAAGATCTTGTAGGACGTATTTTAGATCGTTTTCAAGTGAAGACAACTCTGCCAAACCCGTCATCTCCATATTTATTTAAAAATTCATTTACCTATTTAAAATAAGAAAAACAAAACCACTACATTATTATAAGGTTGAATGTGTGTGTGTGTGTGGGTCTGCTACCTTTATCAGAAACGACTGTTTAACTAGCAATTTGGGGATCTGCTACCTTTAGCAGTTGGCATGCTCGATGCTGAAAAGTAAAAAGAACAGGTGACTGAGACCGATAGCTCTTCGTTTACCGACACGACATCGATAAATAAATTTAATGGAAGTCCTCTCCCATTTTCCGACTCGTACGTTTTCTCCTGAAACAACCCAACATCAAGATCTGAGAGTCTGAGTCTATGACGGTCGCGCGTGCCTGTCATTAGCGGATAGGAGCGAAACCAGCCTCTGTGGTCCTTGTATGGCCCTCATAACAGCAAGGTGTCTGGTCTGTCTATAAGACCTCGCTTTGTGACAAAACCATGTCAAACGCTGGGAAATCTTTGAGACCATTTAGACCGGCGTGACGTCACTTTAGGAGGAGGAATGTTGAGAAATCCAAACGTTCATTCATTCAGTGAGACGACGGTCGACATGCCCTCCTAAATGCCAACGGTGTTTATTTTGGGGATTATTTCCCCTTTTTTGCTCTTTTATGGGTTTGTTTGTCAAAACATCAAGTTGGATTTCAATTATTGCTGCCATGTGTGAGTTCTGTGCAAAATAAAATCTATATTTTTTAGAAATTCACTTTTTATTACACGAATTCCGCTCTCAAAACTGATCTAGAATTCCGTTGGCTTGTTTCTTTCTTTGTTTACTTTTTATCGGGCCAGTGTACTTGAGTATGGGCGATAGATAACTCCTTCCACTTTCATGAAAGTGGTCGGGGACAATTGCTAGCTTTGAACGGCCGTGGCAACCGGTAGCAGAGCGTGACGAGATTGACTTGGCTCGCGCCTTTTTACGTCTGACACATTAAGATAATGTGCAATGAGACTGCTCTAATTATTTAATTTTTTTTTTACAATGCTCTCATGAAATCCTATGCACTTTGCCATGATGGATGGCCAGTTGTGTTTAGATTTAGGATTTAAAAAAGTTATATATTATCTGGCATTCATTCTCGAGTTAGTTTCAGTTTAATGATGAGTTATTACTGGCAAGAAGAAAGCGGGAGAAAGGTTGCAAGAGATAGATAAGTTAGAAAAAGAACACCCATTTCACACACACACACACACACACGCACGCACGCACGCACGCACGCACGAAACAGATTAAGTATTTAAAATATTACTGTGGACATTTGATCTGAACTTAAAAATTAATTGAACTAATTATTTCAGGTATTAAATCTTATTAGCATCACTTCTTATGTTGCTACTCTTACTTCTAATAACATAAATCTAATATTAATAGGTTCTATGACATCTGGGCGGGCGGCATTTTACAAACACTTAGTGGGCGACAAGTGGCTAACAAATCAACTAGCTACTGACACATGCGTAGCAACAACTGGCGAACGGCAAGTGACTTGTGCATTATACGATATACGACATTTTGCTAAACAACAACAAAAAAATAATTACCTGATTTATTCTACAGATGTAAGTTATGTGTAAGCCAGTTGTCGCTAGCCGGTTGTGTCTAGCCAGTTGACGCAAACCTCTTGTCGCCCGCCCACCTGTCTGGCCACCTATTAATATTATTACTACTACATCTACTGTTTCTATTAGTACTATTTCTATAAGTACTACTGTTTTACTTCTTCTAAAGCTACTGTAACTACTACTGCTACTAATGTTATACATATTATATAATATATAACCACTACTATGTCTGCATCTCCTGCTTGTAAAATATTCCACAAAGCGAGCCTAGAAATAAATATTGATACCCCAGACTAATCTCACTTTCATTCCAGAACACAGATCACTGATATAGAGTAAATATATGATTACGTACACCCAGAAACTATAACTGTCCATTTCGAAACCTAACTTCAAACTGACACTAGTGTCAAGCTCCCCCCCCCCCCCAATCCCCGGGCAGCAAGATGATGTTGAAAATCATCTCGTATTACTTCGCGCACTGGGAAAATTCTAAATTGTAATTAGTTATTTTCGGTACTCTACATACACCAACTTTCAAACAATAAAAAATATATCTTTTTGACCAGCCAAGCGCTCTCTTTGCACACATTGAATTGTGGATTAATTTCTCCAAATGGTTACATTCGCTTTAAATTTAAATTTTAAATTTTCAGTTATTATACTCAGTCTGCTCTCTGTCAATGTGGTCGTAATGGCGTCCTTCATCTTTTTAATCTCCGCGTTTAATCCTGACTTTTTATTAATTTTGTGTATGTTGCTCGATGGCGATCTCTTGTCAAGTTACTATACAGTTAATTCTGAAGGTATAACGTCTGAGACTTGTCCGCTACTATACAATTAATTCTGTTCATGAAGTATAATGTCTGAGACTTGTCAGCTACTATATAGTTAATTCTGTTCGTGAAGGTATAGCGTCCGTCTGAGACTTAAGTTACTATACAGTTAATTCTGTTCATGAAGTATAACTTGTCAATTACTATACAGTTAATTCTGTTCATGAAGTATAACTTGTCAAGTTACTATACAGTTAATTCTGTTCGTGAAGGTATAACGTCTGAGACTTGTCAAGTTACTATACAGTTAATTCTGTTCGTGAAGGTATAACGTCTGAGACTTGTCAAGTTACTATACAGTTAATTCTGTTCGTGAAGGTATAGCGTCTGAGACTTGTCAAGTTACTATACAGTTAATTCTGTTTGTGAAGATATAGCGTCTGAGACTTGTCAAGTTACTATACAGTTAATTCTGTTCGTGAAGGTATAACGTTTGAGACTGTAGCAAAACTGGATCAGTAGTCACATCACAATGACGGACTTGTTGGTCGAGTATCAATTTCGTTTATATCTGTTCGCGATTTTACTTAACAAACTAACAGCTGACTTAAGAGTATCAGTTTCGTTTATATCTGTTCGCAGTTTCACTTAACAATCATCTGACTTGAAAAAATATCAGTTTCGTTTATATCTTTTCGTGATTTCACTTAACAAACAATCAGCTGACTTATATCCGATGCTTTATATCCGGACTTGAAAGAGTAGCAGTGCTTTATATCCGGACTTGAAAGAGTAGCAATGCTTTATATCCGGACTTGAAAGAGTAACAATGCTTTATATCTAGTCGCGAAAGAGTAGCAATGCTTTATATCCGGACTTGAAAGAGTACCGATGCTTTATATCTGTTCAGCTGACTTGAAGGAGTATCAATGCTTTATATCCGGTCGCGATCTCAGCAAAACTCAGACTAAGTCATCCGAGTGTCAGTGGTTCAAATTCGCGGCAAAATAATAATATACTGAATTGGTATAATTTCATTGTTTTATAATGATGTGTTCGCAAATAAAACACGACTACGTTGGTTAAGTGTCACTGCTCTAAATAGATCGCGATTTCAGTAAAAGACGGACTGCGTTGGTTAAGTGTCACTGCTTTAAATAGATCGCGATTTCAGTAAAAGACGGACTACGTTGGTTAAGTGTCACTGCTCTAAATAGATCGCGATTTCAGTAAAAGACGGACTGCGTTGGTTAAGTGTCACTGCTTTAAATAGATCGCGATTTCAGTAAAAGACGGACTGCGTTGGTTAAGTGTCACTGCTTTAAATAGATCGCGATTTCAGTAAAAGACGGACTGCGTTGGTTAAGTGTCACTGGAATATTGAAATATCGATACACGATTCGGTTCACAGACTGTCACTCGACGAATAAATTGCTGAAATCACAGTGAACATGTGCCACTGGAAAAAAGAAAAAAAAGGAAGAAAAAAGAAAGGAAAAAGAAATATATGTTGATCATAAAATGGTGGCAAGTCGATTAAAAAAAAAAATTTCTACTCAAACGACAACGCTTGTCAATGAAAGTTATGGTGCAAATGTACTGCTATATTAATGACCATTGGAAAAATGTCACATGTACCGACTGAACCCAGCTCACTGTGAAGTCAAAGTGACAGCCTGCCAGTATCGTGGGTCACAATATGGCTGAACCATTGTTTTATCAATGCACGTTCGACAACTCAGTGAAATAGTTTACAGTCATTCAATGTGATCGTTAAAAAGCGTTGCCCAGTTGTTCGTTTGATTTTTGCCGAACTGTTCAGTTAACTTTAATTTTGAGTATGTGTGTGCGTGTGTGCATGCGCGCGATTAGTTTATGCATGTGTGCCTGAGGGTTAATGCGAAAATTTATTTGTGTGTATGTAACTGTGTCTGTCTTAGAATGAGAAGAGAAAGATGGAAGTGAAAGAAACATACAGACTGACTCTCTTGTGTATGTAACTGTGTCTGTTTTAGAATGAGAAGAGAAAGATGGAAGTGAAAGAAACACAGACTGACTCTCTTGTGTATGTAACTGTGTCTGTCTTAGAATGAGAAGAGAAAGATGAAGTGAAAGAAACATACAGACTGAGGCACCCTTACCTCGTGGAGCTGTGCGTGGAACATAAGCGCGCGCATGCAATTTACGAAGGCATTCTAGAGTACCCAGCCGCATGCACGATGTTAATTGATGAATAAACAAAGCATAAATATCCAGCGTCATTAACGGGTAGGCCTAAATAAAGCGGCTATAAACGCCACGTCCTCAGTACAGGACAACTGTGTCACACTCGTGCTCGTTACAGTTTTATTTGGTTAGAGAGTACAAGTGTTAGTTTAGATTAGTTAACTTCCGGTACAGTTTTATTTGGTTAAAGAGTACAAGTGTTAGTTTAGATTACTCAACTTCCGTTACAGTTTTATTTGGTTAAAGAGTACAAGTGTTAGTTTAGATTATTTAAATTACTCAACTTCCGTTACAGTTTTATTTGGTTAAAGAGTACAAGTGTTAGTTTAGATTACTTAACTTTCGTTACAGTTTTATTTGGTTAAAGAGTACAAGTGTTAGTTAAGAGCACTTAATTTCCGTTACAGTTTTATTTGGTTAAAGAGTACAAGTGTCAGTTTA
Source organism: Sinotaia quadrata (assembly GCA_028829895.1). NCBI lineage: Eukaryota > Metazoa > Mollusca > Gastropoda > Architaenioglossa > Viviparidae > Sinotaia > Sinotaia quadrata. The sequence continues at coordinate 133,303,951 of CM054181.1, forward strand.
GATTACTTAACTTTCGTTACAGTTTTATTTGGTTAAAGAGTACACATGCTAGTTAAGAGCATTTAATTTCGTTTGTAAAAGTCTGTGGTTTGAGTGGATAAAACTATATTCAAATAAAACAATTATCAATCAAACGAAAAAAAAATCATTGTAAATCATTTTTTCATCAGTATCAATGATCCCCATATTTGTAGAATGGAATTTGAATTGCTGTGAGCTGGTGACGTCACAAGCTACAGCCTGATATTAGTTTTCCACTCGGTTCAATGGTTGATCGGCTATATCACTCTAAAGTTAGTTATAAAAATACACAAATTTTATATATAAATATAAAAGCCTTTCTCCAAAATAAATACCCCGACCCCAAAACATCCCACTCAAAACAAAACACGACAATAACAATAGGATCAAAACCCCCAAATAAACAACACAAACAAGTCGACAGTGAAAGAATGAAACTCTTTCCCCTTTCTTGTTTGTCTCTTGCGTAGAGCATGCCAAAGTCTCAAAATAATTAGCAAGACTGGCTTGTTTGTCTCTTGCGTAGAGCATGCCAAAGTCTCAAAATAATTAGCAAGACTGACTTGTTTGTCTCTTGCGTAGAGCATGCCAAAGTCTCAAAATAATTAGCAAGACTGACTTGTTTGTCTCTTGCGTAGAGCATGCCAAAGTCTCAAAATAATTAGCAAGACTGACTTGTTTGTCTTTTGCGTAGAGCATGCCAAAGTCTCAAAATAATTAGCCAGACTGACCCGTATCACTCTCTGGGCTTGATGTATGATTAAGTCTTCTTCAGACATTTGGACAGTCACTCTTTTGGCAGTTTGTACTTATACTTTATTCGAAAAATGTCTACCAGTGGGCACTGTTTTGTTCTGTTGGCGACGGACACTGTAATTTTACTTGTCCATCAGCTTTCTATGCCATTATTATTTTCTTCTGGAAACTTGTTCGATTGTTATACTCTCCTACCAAAATGCCCGTCTATGTTACTCTCCTACCAAAATGCCCGTCTATGTTACTCTCCTACCAAAATGCCCGTCTATGTTACTCTTTAGCAACTGGCAGAAATGCGTTACTCTTTTACAAAAAATGCAAATCTATGTTTCTCTTCCACCAAAAATGCAAGTCTATGTTACTCTGCTACCAAAATGCACATTTTGTTTACTCTTCTAGCACAGAAATAAAAATAAAGAATCAGTTATATAATTAAATTCTGGAATGCTTCTCAGCTGCCCTGCAATCCAAACATAACTGACCTAGTTACATAATCATCGCGACTTACTGGCATGCACGTTACGACCGATATTTTTCTCTCTCCTCTCCTCCCCCCGCCATTTCGAGTCCGAAAATATCGATAACAATCTATCTTTTTTCTCAGTGCATTCCCCTGCAACCCCATGGCTCCAGGGTTGCCATTTGCATCGCACTTGAAGTTAAATGGGATCTGTACGCTACCGAGACCACAGACTTGTGTTACACCACAGGAAACCATAGTGGGTCTATGTACCCACAACAACGTGCGGGCTTCGAGTTTCCACTGGGTCTAGTGCCGACCAAAGTTGCTCCTAACGGCGAACTCTGAAAAAACAGACGAGTCGATGCGTGTTACGCTGCCTACTTCATCTATCCCTCCACCCTCCCAGCCCTAGCCAAGAAAGAATCGGTTGGCAAACTTTCTCTGAACAGTCAGATGTTTGCAGGTGTTTGGACACGTTCAAAGAATGGCAGCCGGAAGTGAGCGTCTTTGAGAGACTGCTTGAAGCATTCTTGTGAGTGCGGCAAGACAGACATGGAAAAGAAAAGCAAAGAATACACCCATGATGAAATAAATTTTCCCGCATTCAGTACATTAACGATGACGACAACAACGAAATCCCTACACACAATCTTGCTCTCTTCCCGCATTATAAGTGACGACGACAACGAAATCCCTACACACAATCTTGCTCTCTTCCCGCATTATAAGTGACGACGACAACGAAATCCCTACACACAATCTTGCTCTCTTCCCGCATTATAAGTGAGAATCCTTGCTTTACCTATTCTTCTTTAACAGATTTAAGAGATTGGATACAAAATGGCGAAATTTCAACGTAGTTATAACGCATTCAGGATAGAAAGGGTTAAAACCGAACGAGATACAGACAGGACGAAAATAACTGAAAGCGATTTAAAAAGAAAAACTGAATTAAAAATAAATGTGTAAAGAGAAACTAAAGCTAGACAAGATGCAACCAATGGAGATATTTCAACATTTCATCAACAAAATAAGAGCAAATAATATTTAAAAAAATAATTAGTGATATAGTCATCGATTTTAATACTACCTACTATTTGATCAATTTATTTAATTAGTGAGTAAATGAGTCAAGAATCCAGGAAAAACGAGAACCCCTCCCCCCAAAAAAAACAACAAAAAAAAAAAAACAAAAAACAAAAACAAACAAACAAAAAAATTCCCCCAAAGGAACACAGTCACAATTAGACAACTTGTCTTGTCAGTTTGGGTGAAACATTCTACCATGGAATCCATTTCGGATTTTATCTCGGCACGTATTTTCGCGCGCACCTGGTTAATTTCCTTGTCGTTTTGTATCTTTATTTTGTCGAACGGTCGTTTATTGCGCTTACTAATTTACAGTAATGTTTAGCGCGCCTTTATCATACACACCAAGCATCTTTCTTGTCCTGAACAGTAACGGTCGTTTATTGCGCTTACTAATTTACAGTAGTGTTTAGCGCGCCTTTATCATACACACCAAGCGTCTTTCTTGTCCTGAACAGTAACGGTCGTTTATTGCGCTTACTAATTTACAGTAGTGTTTAGCGCGCCTTTATCATACACACCAAGCATCTTTCTTGTCCTGAACAGTAACGGTCGTTTATTGCGCTTACTAATTTACAGTAGTTTTAGCGCGCCTTTATCATACACACCAAGCGTCTTTCTTGTCCTGAACAGTAACGGTCGTTTATTGCGCTTACTAATTTACAGTAGTGTTTAGCGCGCCTTTATCATACACACCAAGCATCTTTCTTGTCCTGAACATTAACCGTCGAGTACATCTCCCTCCCCCCCCCCCCCGCCATCCCACCGAAATACACCCCCCGTCTTACAGGCATCTACATTTCTTAGCTAGTGTTATCATTGTTTACGTAACGGCATAGATTAATGACGCAAGCAACGAAAATGCGGTACTTCCAGTCTTATTATGAAATTATGAGTGTTAAGGAAACAAATGCATTTTGTCTTGTTGTTGAGTGTCATTCACTTTACTGAACAAAATAATGTCTGGTTAGTAACGGCTGTTAAGTACATGACAACACTAACCACAGTTCAACAATAAACCTATTTTCCACAAACCGACTCTAATTTGCCGTTTCGTTTTAGCACAGAACACTGCGCATTTCAAAGGATGTTCCCCAATTTTCTGCAGTGACGTCACAAATGGGCGCACCAAATTTCATGCCATAAAATCAATGATTTCTTCTCAGAACACCAGTGTTGACAAGTATTTCTAAACTGTAAACTAAATACAATGAGTCCTCGAGTGGAATGTTTCTTGAAAAAAATTAGTAAAATTTTGAAAAGACATACTTGAAATGAAATGTTCCATTATTTAATTGTTAAAAAAGAGGGAATTTTTCCAGTGGTCTTGGAAGAATGTGTAGGACGAATTACACCTTTCAGGCAAAGGGGAGGCTTTTGTGGCAGTGAAAATTCTTCACGTACAGGAAAGCCAGGGTATGGGTACTGTTTAAAAATGCGCATTGAACATTCGTAAGTCGATGAGACATGGGGGGGGGGAGAGAGAGAGAGAGAGAGAGAGAGAGAGAGAGAGAGAGAGAGAGAGAGAGAGAGAGACAGACAGACAGACAGACAGACAGACAGACAGACAGACAGACAGACAGAGTAGAGGGGAGAGGGGGAAGAGAGAGATGTGGAAGAAGAGAAAGAACTAGAGAGTAACAAGAGAGCAATTAAAAATTAAAATCACACAAATACCAAATGAGTAAAAAAACCCACTGAAATATTGTGTGTGTATTCGGTTCTACTGAGTGTTCTTTAAAAACACACAAACTCTGACTTGGGTCCATTAAAATTCCAAAGCATAAGGAGGCAGTGTTAATGATGCATCAGCCATTCCCCCACCTATTTTAATTTGTGTCAAATACGAACTGTCTTCCTGAAACATCCTCACCTCTATTCACACCCCCCCTCTTTACTCTCAGAGGAAAAATAAAAGCCACCAAACCAATCAACAAAACAAAACAGAAACAAAAGCCCAAACATTTACAGCAACAATAAATAAAATATGAAAGAAAGACCCCCAAAGTTGAATTCAATTATTAGGAAACTGACATGCATTCCCTTTTCCGCGTAATAATAATAATGATAAAAAAAAGACAGTTGACGTCACAATAGCGCTGTTTCTTTTTTTTCCAGTACCTTGAGCTACGGTTTAACAGAGCCATACGCCTTCTGGGTTCCATCGTTTTCTCTTTGCAGATGGTAAGAAGTGAATGAGAGAACGTCATTGTACAAGTGCAGAAAAAGACAAGTTAAAAACAAGACGCGTAAAAGAATCAAATAAGATTATTTTTATCTTTGATATGGCGAATATTGTTTGTCTTACGTGCCAACAAACAAGGAATTGTTATTTTATTATGTTTCACATCAGTATCACGTTTTTATGAAACAAGATTATTTGCTGGCCTAGTTTGTGTATGTTGTGTGTGTGTGTGTGTGTGTGTGTGCGTGCGTGCGTGCGTGCGTGCGTGCGCGCGCGCGTGTGTTAGCACAATCTGTAATCGTTATATCCAGTCAAACATCCAACCAGACACTAACAGTACCAGTTAACTAGTTATCTAACGAACCTCTCACAAAACCAACGAACCATAAATCACAATTTATTTGTCTGCATTACATTGTCTATTGTTTTTATATTTTTTTCACTGCATTTCTTTTATTTTTTTTAAAGAAAAACCTGTTGGCAAGATTTTGGAAAATTTATGTGCGACATCTATATGTACTTGCATTTCCTAACTTTTTGGATTTTACCTTGTACTTTGGATTTTATTTTGTACTTTGGATTTTACCTTGTACTTTGGATTTTATTTTGTACTTTGGATTTTACTTTGTACTTTGCAGGTGTTTTACATGGCCATTGTTCTGTATGCACCAGCACTCGCTCTAAGTCAAGGTAAGCTCAACGCGAGTAGCAATTAATAATTCTTACTAAAAGTTAAAAACCAATTAGTAATTCTTACTATCAGAACGTGAAGTACGTCAAGGTAAGCTCAACGCGAGTTACGCATTTGCACCAACGTAAATGAAGTGTATAGAATCAAGTCAGACCAGAAATCTGTTTAGAATTGTCTAGTAGGAAACATATTAATGTTTGATTTTTGTAATTTTTATTAAAATATCTATCTATCTATCTATCTATCTATCTATCTATCTATCTATCTATCTATCTATCTATCTATCTATCTATCTATCTGTCCCTCCGTCCATCCACCCACCCATCCATCCATCCATCCACCCACCCACCCATCCATCCATCTATCTATCTATCTTTCTTTCTGTCTCTCTGTCTCTCTATCTTATCTATCTAACAAACAAACAAACAAACACCGCACACACACACTCACCTTATAATAAAATATTGCTTTGAATCACACTTTAAGAGTTACTAACAATTCCATAACTAATTAATTCCAGAGAGTCTACTATTTTATAAAGCTTTGGCGTCAATAAAGTATTTCTGTATTCGACAATGCTTGAAACTTCTCACTCTGTATGTCAGGTCAGAGCACCTCTTCAATGAGTTATGCATGTGATTTGTTTTATTTTTATATTCTTGTATCAGGACACAATGACCTTTTTTTCTTGTGAGTAGGTCTGGAAGTGCCTTTGTAAACGCATTTTATTCATTGTCTTTCGAAATACATTCAAGAAATGTGCAGTGATGACCGTGTAGTGGATAACAATGTAATTTAGTTTAGTTTCATATTTAATTAGATAAGATATATATAAGTTTAATCGTTTATTTATTTCTTATAAATATTACTGTTATGGTCCACTTAATTATCAATATTATTAACTTTATTCTGAAATGTCATTTGCAGTAACTAACCTATCTTTCACGTTGTCAGTCTTTGGCATTGGAGTCATCTGCACTGTCTACACTGCACTGGTAAGTTTTTATCTCAGTTTTTGTTCTTTTCGTATTCAGCAGAATTATGTGTCTTAGAATTTGTTACTTTCCCTTTCAGTAAAGGGCAATAAAAAAAATAATAATGATGATGACGACGACGAAGATGATGATCGGATCATAAATGCCGTCTTTGCAAGAGCGTGAGTAAAACAACAGAACACGTACTCTCCAGATGGCAGTCTCCAGACTAGAACAGAGCACGTCAGACGACACAATGAAGTGCCGAACTCCTACAAAGAAAGTGCGTGAGAACTAGGACTCAGCACCAATCAGAATTAGTCATTCAAACAAAAATTAAAATATTGTGATAGTTCACAGTAAAGATGTATCAGTGCAATTCCTACACTGTGACTGGATGTTGTAATTGTCACCAAAAACTGCAGGACAGCAACAATCATCGCTGTTGTTTTATCTAAAGAAACAAAAGGAAAAAGGAAAAAGGAAAAATTGAAAGTAACAGGACTTGAGATTAGAAATAAAAAATGTAGAAATTTCATGCGGAAATGATGTGAGCACTGGAGAAACATAACACGTAAGCGTGAAAGTTACTTGAAAACAAGTCAGAAAAATAACCACACTTGACCCATTCATAAAAACAGCCCTCTTTGGCAATGCCCACATCCTCTGTGAAATTGATCTGGAAAAATCCTTTTAGGAATCAGAGACAAAAGTATATTTAATAATAACAACAATGAAAACATTATCAGCGACAATGATAACGACACTATCCAAACTACTAATAAACGTGTCCTAACTAAATGATAATGAAATAGCAAAGAAAAACATTGACAACGGCAATGAAAAAGACCACTCAAAATAATAATAATAATAATAATACATGTCATAGCAACAATGATAATATAAATAACAATAAAACAGCCAAAGAAGTAATGATATAAACAAATTATTGCTATTGGTATAACTACAGAAGAGCAAGTAAATGTAAAGCGATAACTTCAAACACAAATTTATATTCAGTGTTGACGTCACACAAGTATCATAACTCCTTAACTGAAAATTCAGTTAACTTGTCATAGGTTAGCAGTTGTGTTCGTGACTGTCAAGTACATCAGTACAGTTATGTTCATGTCTGACAATTATAACAGTTGTGTTCATGTCTGACAATTATAACAGTTGTGTTCATGTCTGACAATTATAATAGTTGTGTTCATGTCTGACAATTATAACAGTTGTGTTCATGTCTGACAATTATAACAGTTGTGTTCATGTCTGACAATTATAACAGTTGTGTTCACGTCTGACAATTATAACAGTTGCGTTCATGCCCGACAATTATAACAGATGTGTTCACGCCCGACAATTATTACAGATGGGTTCATGCCTGCCAGATTAACAGCTGTCTCTGATCTCTCCTGATATATAAAACTTTTGTTAGACCGCTAGAAACAACAGTTGTGCGTGTACTAACCAGATGCAACACTTGTGACTTGTGACTGTCAGAAACAACACTTGCTTGTGACTTCCAGATACAATAGTTGTGTTTGTGTCTGTCAGACACAATAGTTGTGTTTGTGTCTGTCAGACACAATAGTTGTGTTTGTGTCTGTCAGACACAATAGTTGTATTCGTGATTGTCTGATAAACATTTGTCTTAATGATCGCCACTGAGCTGGTGAAGAAAATAATTAAGTTTATATCTAGAGTATAAATGATCTGCATCTTTGAAATTCGTCATTTCTAATATTCAGTTAAATGCGCATCTAACAGATAAAAAGAAAACTGCACATCGATGAAAAGCAAACGATGTTTTTTTTCTCGTCACCATCATTGTCTAGTGTTTGCATGCTGCGTGTTGTTGTTATATTTATTTATCTATTTAAACTTGTGAAAGAGGTTTATTATATCTCCGTCTGTAAACCTCTACCAAATCATTGTCTAGTGTTTGCATGCTGCGTGTTGTTATATTTATTTAAACTTGTGAAAGAGGTTTATTATATCTCCGTCTGTAAAACTCTACCATATATCTTACTGGTGACTTTGTAAAATAAATCTAGTTTTACACCACGATGTCAAAAGTCTGGCAAACACTAATACAGACAAAACCAATGTGGGCTGGCGAGCGTTGAGTGTAAACGAACACACTAACAGACAAACTTCAGTGAGCGAAACACCTTAATAATTTTTCGACAGAAAATTACCAGATCCTTCTTCAAATACAACAATTTTCATTTCTTTTATTTTTTTCTCCGAGATACAAAATCCTCAGTTTTGTCCCTTGCATTATTTTCAGCTAGGGAGGAAAAAAATTGAAGGCTTGGGATTTAATAGCAACTGGCGCCCACCCTGAATACAATGTAAGTGTTGTGTGTATAAAGAATACTGCAGCTGTAAGAAACCTGAAGCACTAAATAATAATACTAAAACCAGTTGGTGGAAATATTATGTTGTCATGCTAGCATGAACAGACATTATGTTCACCTTACCCGCCAGCGTTTGTAAAAAGAAAACAACAACCCAAAACTAAAAAAATATTTTATAGGGTGTTCTTAACCTGGCAAATCTCTGAAAGAGAATCTATATATCTATGAGGATTGTGTAGAATGTGACGTCAGACTTCATCTTAACGAATTTGTTTGAGGTATTTTTGTACTTTGGACATAACTGATGTATATACGCTTCTTTATTTGCTGAGAACTTTTAAAGAAAACATCCTTTGTCTGTGCAGTCTGATAAATTTCTAGCTAGTGGAGGATCCCCCCCCCACACATTCTTTCTTGTAAAAGGTCCAATATAAAATACAAACCTTGTTAATTTGGAAACACTAGTAATTAAGAGCATTACTAATTAAGAATGGTGTCAGTGAGAATATTGTCAATTATAATATTTTAATTATGAACATTACTAATTAAGAATGGTGCCAGTGAGAATGTTGTCAATTATAATATTTTAATTATGAACATTACTAATTAAGAATGGTGCCAGTGAGAATATTGTTAATTAAAATGTTGTAATTAAGAACATTGCTAACTACGTCCATTGAAACATTGCTAACTACGGCTATTGAAACATTGCTAACTACGGTTATTGAAACATTGCTAACTACGTCCATTGAAACATTGCTAACTACGGCCATTGAAACATTGCTAACTACGGCTATTGAAACATTGCTAACTACGGTTATTGAAACATTGCTAACTACGGCCATTGAAACATTGCTAACTACGGCCATTGAAACATTGCTAACTACGGTTATTGAAACATTCCGGAGAATATTTCTACTTAAAACTGTGCTAACTTAAGCCGTTGTTAATTGTGAAAGTAATCAATAATTTATAAACACTATTATTTTTTTTGTTTAGAAATATTTATATGCTAAAAGACAACATTACTAATTAAGAACAAAACTAATTATGAATATTATTAATTGACAATACTACTAATTAGATAATTGTTCAGTGGAAAAATTGCCAGTAAGGATATAGCAAAATAACGCAGAAATAATACATGGTACAACAATTTGTATGCTTAGGGTCACTTTTCTACCAAAAATGTATAACACTTACTTGGATAACTCTCTCAGTTAATCATAAAGAGAAAGCCTATTATGGCTGCAGCCAAGAAGGAGAAGAAACACACATACACACACACACACACACGCACGCACGCACGCGCGCACGCACGCACGCACGCACTACTGGAAATGAAAGACACGGTCATTTCCATGGAATTTATTTTTGTGGCAGGGTGGCTTGCGTGCGGTCGTGTACACGGACACTTTCCAAGTGGCTGTTATACTCTTGGGCGTCCTCGCTCTTATCATCAAGGGTGTTATCGATGTCGGAGGACCGGGGGAAGTATGGCGCAGAGCACAAGCTGGCGGTCGTTTGGATGACGTCATAAAGTGAGTCTCAGCAAAGGCAACTGAATTTGTTGTTGTTGTAAATTTGTACGGTTGTCGTTAGATGATATGTTTTTGAATTTCTCTTCTGAACATTTAAAAAAATCAAATAATCTGTAACTTATAAATTCTATAAGACTGGGTTACCCATCATAAAACAATTTAAGTAACCTTTGACTATAGTTCAGTGCAGCTCTAGAAACAAAATTAATTATTTTATTGAAAAAGATTCCTCCACTTTCTGCTGATAGTAGGGTAGACGGCTGTGGCCACATGATGACCTTGAAGTTTATTGTCTTGTCATAGTGCTCCAAACGCTAGTCCAATCAATAAAGATCTACGCTTCACGATTTCTTTAAAACCAGTACAGTGAGTACACCGTTTTTGACCTCATTTACCTGACTTCATCCTCGGGCGAAAGTTATTTATAGTCTTACGCCATTCGACCAGCTCCTAGCACGTCATGAAGAAATGTTAGAGTAAAATGAGATAGAGGGTTGCGTGACACGGTTCTCAAATTGCCCGGATGGGCACCAACTGGTTCAGAACTGGCTAATTATCTCTACCACAAAGACTTGAGCGGGGATGTGACATTACAGAACCTTATCTTTAATGAACTGCTTGAAGTGAAACATTTAAAAAAAAAATTAATAAAACAGATAAATATCAGTACTGTAATTATTTAAAATTAAATCTACACAGCATACCGGTGCTTAATGATTATTTTAACTTCACTGCAGTTTTGACCCCAGCCTGACTGTGCGTCACACATTCTGGAGTTTGTCGATAGGGGGCGCTTTCACCACTCTGAGTGTTTACGCCATCAACCAAGCGCTGGTGCAACGTTATCTTGCGGTCAGCAAACTGTCTTATGCACAAGGGTGAGCGGACCTGTCCCCTTTGTATTTTGTTATTAAATAGCAATTGCTTCAGTCATTCCACTGAAAACAGACGTCATTGACAAAGAAATTGTGAATAACATCAACAACGAACTCCAAAAGAAACAAGCAAAGATATAAATATAAACAGACTGGTCAAATTATGATGTAATCGTGACACCATATTAATGACATTTTCATTAAACAATACTGGTAATGTTATTTTATGAACCAGCTAAAACGCAACTAAACAATAGTGGTAATGTTATTTTATGAACCAGCTAAAACACAACTAAACAATACTGGTAATGTTATTCAATGAACCAGCTAAAACACAACTAAACAATACTGGTAATGTTATTCAATGAACCAGCTGAAACACAACTAAATCTATCTCAACGTGGACAAGAGCCATGTATTGTTTCAGGCAGTCTCTACTTCTGTTAAACTAGCAAACCATGCATGCATCAACACATTATTTAATCTAAAACAACCAGCCATGCAGTTTTTTGCAAGAAAACCTTAAGATGCAACCTAGTCATGACTATCTTTACCGCATTACTTGGACACTCATTGCATTACTGAACCCTACTTAATCATGATAAGTGTATTAACACTACAACACAGTCTCCTGACTGGACACCCATTGCATTAATATTACGACAAATCTACTGTCACGACAATCATGATAAGTGTGTTAACATTGCGACACAGTCTTCTGACTTGACACTCTTTCATCAGTATTACGATAAATCTACTGGCAGGACAAACACGATAAGTGTATTAACATTACGACAGTCTTCTGACGTGACACTGATTCATTAATATTACGACAAACACAATCATTGCATGAATGTTACGACAAATCTATTGACAGGACAATCACAGGAATTGCTTTAATGTTACAATAAATCTACTGACAAGACAATCACAGGAATTGCTTTAATGTTACAATAAATCTACTGACAAGACAATCACAGGAATTGCTTTAATGTTACAACAAATCTACTGACAAGACAATCACAGGAAATGCTTTAGTGTTACAACAAATCTACTGAAAAGAAGACAATAATGATCATTGCTTTAATATTACAATAAAAATACTGACAGGACAATCTACATCAACTTACCGGGCAATGCCTTCATGACGACCATCTTGGGCCTGTTGGGACTCGTAGCCTATGCTCGCTACCAGGACTGTGACCCATTTATCGCTGGCAGAATTAAGGCATTCGACCAGGTGAATTGTCTTTAAGAAAAAGATATCTTCAAATTTTAATACAAATAAATTTGACATTTTTATGTCCCGGAACTCGCGCTAACCAGTCAGTTATAAATTATCTCCCTTTCTATGAACTATTTGGCACTTATCTCCCTCATCCATCAATATCTGTATGCCTTGCGCATATAATCCCACTAAGTGTAATGTGATTAACACTTCTTTGTATCTTGGACAGATAATCCCACTAAATGTAATGTGATCAACACTTCTTTGTATCTTGGACAGATAATCCCACTAAGTGTAATGTGATCAAAGATCTGTGTATCTTGGACAGATAATCCCACTAAGTGTAATGTAATCAAAGATCTGTGTATCTTGGACAGATAATCCCACTAAGTGTAATGTAATCAAAGATCTGTGTATCTTGGACAGATAATCCCACTCAGTGTAATGTAATCAAAGATCTGTGTATCTTGGACAGATAATCCCACTAATGGTAATGGACGTCCTGGGGATGTACCCAGGGATGCCAGGACTTTTTCTCGCTTGTGTCTTCAGTGCTGCACTCAGGTGAGGTGGCTAAACTCGGCACCACTTTAATTAAGACCGAGGTTGCTCTCTAGCTGGCATTTAAAGTTAGTACCACCCTAGAACTTAGGTCAGACCAAGCTATTACTTAAAGTTAGGACCACCCTAGAATTTAGACCAGACCAAGCTATTACTTAAAGTTAGTACCAACCTAGAATTAGGTCAGACCAAACTAGCACACTTAAGGTTAGTACCACTCTGGAACTTAGGTCAGACCAAGCTAGCACTTAAAGTTAGAAGTTAGTACCACTCTGGAACTTAGGTTAGACCAAGCTAGTCAGAACAAGATCAGGGTTTGAGGGAAATTACAGTCAGTCAGAACAAGATCAGGGTTAGATGGAAATTACAGTCAGTCAGAACAAGATCAGGGTTAGAGGGAAATTACAGTCAGTCAGAACAAGATCAGGGTTAGAGGGAAATTACAGTCAGTCAGAACAAGATCAGGGTTAGAGGGAAATTACAGTCAGTCAGAGCAAGATCAGGGTTAAAGGGAAATTACAGTCAGTCAGAGCAAGATTAGGGTGGGTTAATGTTAGAGGGAAATTATAGTCAGTCAGAGCAGGATTAGGGTTAATGTTAGAGGGAAATTACAGTCAGTCAGAGCAAGATTAGGGTTAATGTTAGAGGGAAATTACAGTCAGTCAGAGCAAATTAATTAGAGGAAATTAACATTTGAGTAATATAGAGATTAGGATTAGCGTTAGAGGAAGATCAGGGTTAGATGTAGATTAGAATATGGGTCATGTTGACAGTCATTCTACGTCAGGCATTACTAAAGATGTGTAATTAAGACATCACTTTGTTAAACAGTTTTATGACTGAAGTGAACACTTTCACTTAATTTTTTATCCTTCACTTCTTATGACAGGAATTGGGGAATATTCTAAAACTGACAAATAAACCGTTAATTATTTCATCAACTCTTTTAAGATTAGGGCACCAGCACCACCACAAAACAAACAGCCCTTTTCGTGGACATGTAAATACAGAGGTTAAGAGGTTAGGCCTTTTGTGTTGAGAGGTTAGTTTTCATTTCAAGTCTCTAGTATCCCTGCCAATGTAAACACTGATTAAAGTGGAATTGTCAAACCAAGCGGAATTTCTAGTTTATGATTTGTTAGTTCATTATATAGATTCGTTAAGTTCAAAACCAACTTTTGTTAGTTTATTACATATATTTGTTACTCTATGATTGGTGACTTCATTACCTATATTTATTAGTTTATACCATAAATTTGTCTGATGTTTATCTATTCATAATTATTCCTGTGTGCGTCTCCTGTTCAACAGCACCATATCGTCAGGTGTGAACGCTTTGGCACTCGTTTACCTGGAAGACGTGGCCAGGCCTGCTTATAGTGTCTTTAAACAGCGTGACATGACTGAACGCACAGCGACATTGGTATCCAAGCTTCTTGGTGAGGTCATCATTGGCTATTTCGTCCCTTGTAATGTCAATATTTCGTCCCTTGTAATGTATATTTCATCCCTTGTAATCTCAATATTTCATCTTTTCAATAAAATGAAAGAAATCTCTTTTCAGTTATTGGAAAGTGTACTTTGATCGCCATACTGCCCCCCCCCCCTTCAATTAAGATTTGTATATCTGTACTTAATTCAAAGAGAACTGGAATTTCATTACCACAATGAAAACAAAGGTATTTTGGGGAAATGTATTTGCGACGATTTGTGGGTCGCTGATTCTAAAATAATTAGAGCTAATAAATTTAAATTGAAAACACACAGACACATACAAACCCATGCGCCCAAAATCTTTCATATATACATGTACATTAATAAATTATTTATTAACAAAGATAATGTTCGATTTCTTTGACAGTAAAATTCTGTATTGTTGACAAGAGTTATTATTTTGGACTAACAGTAACATTCTGTATTGTTGACAAGAGTTATTTGGACTAACAGTAACATTCTGTATTGTTGACAATAGTTATTTGGACTAACAGTAACATTCTGTATTGTTGACAATAGTTATTTGGACTAACAGTAACATTCTGTATTGTTGACAATAGTTATTTGGACTAACAGTAACATTCTGTTTTGTTTTGTTGTAGCCGTAGCCTTCGGCCTGATCACCATTGCACTGGCATACCTGACCGGCACGATGGACCAGACTCTGGTTAACATAACACTTAAGTCTTTTGGAATGACAGGCGGGCCGCTTCTGGGGCTCTTTGTACTGGCTATGTTTTTCCCGCGTGCCAACTCCTGGGTAAAAAATGAATTATGCCGAGCATGTCGTTAAAAACATTTCTACGATGTCGGTGTTAGTTTGACAATGAGAAACATGCAATACAGACATTATAGAATAAAACATACATAACTGACAATATAGAATAAAACATACATAACTGACAATATAGAATAGAAACATACATAACTGACAATATAGAATAAAACATACATAACTGACAATATAGAATAGAAACATACATAACTGACAATATAGAATAGAAACATACATAACTGACAATATAGAATAGAAACATACATAACTGACAATATAGAATAAAACATACATAAGTGACAATATAGAATAGAAACACACATAACACAATATTTATAGAATAGAAAAGCAGAAAAATCTTACGGCGTTTTAAAAATATTCAAAAAGTCAATAAACAAACAAAAAATAACCACCAACGGGTTCATAAACACAAACTATTGTTTATTTAAGCCAAGAAAAACAATTTTCAGATTGATTTATTTACACAATGTTTTAAACAAAACGATTGTAATAAATGGAATATGTGAGTCTGTCGGTAGTGAAGGATACAGAAAATGTGAGAGAGCGAGAGAGAGAACACAAACTACCGTATTGTTTCACATTCACTAAGGGAGACGCATGTACAAAATCTTTTTCAAAATGATAAATAATTTTTATTATCTTGGTGAATGCACTATTTTTTCTTGTCAGGGTGCTGGTGTAGGACTTTTATGCGGATTGTCATTTAGTTTCTGGGTGGTCATCGGCGGCACTGTGGTTGGACCCAAAGGAAGTATCCTTTCTCTTGTTCCTTGCAAAAGTTCTAATATGTCATCGTTTTTCTCGTACAACGTCACCACTCCGGCACTATCTACACCCTCTGATGTCACAAGCGCACTACTGTCTCTGACGTCACAGGTGTCGCAAACAGCGTCCATACAGGGAACGTCTGCACAAAGGTTGGCTATGGCATATATATTGCATGTATATGACTCCCAGTAATTGTGAACGTGAGCTAAATATCTGCATAATAGGTAGTGTATTAAAGTTTAATGGAGGCGTGCAAACTCACATCTTTACACCAACACATGTATATACATACATACAAATAGTGCTATAATAGGAAAGTGGCTTTAGTTAAATATATTGTGATCCTAGCAGTCACACACACACACACACACACACACACACACACACACACACACACACACACACACACACACACACACACAGAGCTACATATAGTGCTATAACAGGAAAGAGGCTTTAGTTAAATATGTTGTGATCCTAGCAGTCACACACACACACACACACACACACACACACACACACACACACACACACACACACACACACACACACACACACACACACACACACACTAACTCACTCACACACACACACAGCTACACATAGTGTTATAAGAGGAAATTGGCTTTAGTTAAATATGTTGTGATCCTAGCAGTCACACACACACACACACACACACACACACACACACACACACACACACACACACACACACACACACAGCTACACATAGTGTTATAATAGGAAAGTGGCTTTAGCTAAACTTGCTGTGGTCCTAGTAGTCACCAACCAGTCTCTTTTACTTCTGTCTCTGCAAGTGCCAGCAAGAACTGTAACGTCAGATATAATAGTTTAATGGGAGGTAATGGAATGTTAAGTATAATACTTTAATGGGAGGTAATGGAATGTTAAGTATAATAGTTTAATGGGAGGTAATAAAATGTTAAGTATAATAGTTTAAAGGAGGTAAGTATTGTAACGTTAAGTATGGTTGTTAAATGGGAGGTAAGCAGTGTAACGTTAAGTATGGTTGTTTAATGGGAGGTAAGCATTGTAACGTTAAGTATGGTTGTTAAATGGGAGGTAAGCATAGTAACGTTAAGTATGGTTGTTAAATGGGAGGTAAGCATAGTATGGTTGTTAAATGGGAGGTAAGCATAGTAACGTTAAGTATGGTTGTTAAATGGGAGGTAAGTATTGTAACGTTAAGTATGGTTGTTAAATGGGAGGTAAGCATTGTAACGTTAAGTATGGTTGTTAAGTGGGAGGTAAGCATTGTAACGTTAAGTATGGTTGTTTAATGGGAGGTAAGCATTGTAACGTTAAGTATGGTTGTTAAATGGGAGGTAAGCATTGTAACGTTAAGCATAGTAATTTAATAAGAAGTAATATAACGTTAAATAACATTTCTTTAATTATATGGAATAATTAAAATGTTTTATCTTAAATGTCTCGCGTACTTTAAGTTTTCAGTATATGTGGCCCTCAGGGTTGAGTATGTTGGACCAATCTGCTCTGTGCTGACAGAACGAAGTTTTATGGTATTAAAATATCGACTGCTACACACACACACACACACACACACACACACACACACACACACACACACACACACACACACACAGAGTAAAATTTTGATGATAATTTAAATTATGAAGGCTACCCTGGTATGACGCTAAAATTGTGATGAGGCAATAATAAAAAAGTTGAATATTATATATTCTTAAAAAGGACTGTGAATCTAAGTTTGAATTTTATTTGCTTAAGTTATATAAAACGAGCTTTAATGATACTGTGAAACCACGCTATAACGCGATAATTGGGTCCATAAAATCGGATCGCGTTAATAGCGGGGTTTTGCAATATTTTACATTTTTCAGAGAATATATACATGTACACTTATAAATCCCGATAACATTAAGTACAGTGGGCCTGCAATGGTCACAATTCACTTAAAAACAAAAAAATTAATCTCAACACATGTACAATTTCATACCCTTTCAATTTACAGCGTATAAAGCGGACATTATTTACTTTGTTTGTATCTAACACCACCACAGCCCAGCCAACATGTTGGCGGTTTTCGTTCTTTGATGTTTATTAAAAGTGTGAGAATCTTTTATCAACCACCGCTTTGTCTGCTGCTTGGCTGTGTATTCAGCTATTGTTTGTGCAACAATTGTATACAGCAGGGGTCTCCAAACTTTTCAGCCCGAGGGCCGCATTAACTATCAAACAGCAGTTCGGGGGCCAACTACACACTCGAGGTCCAAATAAAAAAGAATCAAAACATGGATGTTGTTTATAATTATTTATTTTACATTATTTTATTCTGTTATTATTTAATAACACATTGATATACTACACCCGAACACCTGTATTAGTGGGAATGGTGAAATTGTTTCCTTGATGCCAAAATAGCAGACATTTCTGGCTTTAGATTTGATGTACCTAACATCAATAGTGACCTGAGATTATCATCCGATAAGTTTGTTCTCAAATTGTTCTTCACATATTTTCATTCTTGAAAATGTTTGTTCATACAGATATGTTGTTCCAAACATTGAAAGGTACCTTGATGCAAAGGTTTTGACATTAGGAAAGTCTTTCTTGGGCAAAAACTGGTAAAAACCCACCAGTCCTTCTTTGAACTTGTCCCTAAGAAGGTCATCTGCTTGCAACTCAATGGCTTTGTCTAATAATCACGGTTGACTGCTTTATGCTGTTATTAATCATTATTAATTACACGTGTATGGAAAGAATCTTTGAGCACATTATAGTATATTACTTGTACGGTTGAACACAACACCATTTAGGTGACACGAAGCGTTCCATCTGACTGAAGACGTACGAGAGCAAATAACATGCTATAATGGTAAATGGAATTTGTCTTTGACAGTGATAGCATCCTTGCCCTATACAAATTGTCGTACCTTTGGATCAGTCTGACCTCAGCCACCGTCGTCATTGTGCTCGGCCTCATCGTCAGCTACTCAACAGGTGGGGCATCATTCTGTTTTGTGACATCATCCTTGTTTTGGTGTTTGGGATATCATCCTTGTTTTGGTGTTTGGGACATCATCCTTGTTTTGGTGTTTGGGATATCATCTTTGTTTTGGTGTTTGTGACATCATCCTTGTTTTGGTGTTTGGGATATCATCCTTGTTTTGGTGTTTGGGACATCATCTTTGTTTTGATGTTTTGGGACATCATCTTTGTTTAGTTGTTTTGGGCATCATCGTTGTTTTAAAGGCACAACAACAGATAT
The DNA here is from genome assembly GCA_028829895.1 of Sinotaia quadrata. Taxonomy (NCBI): domain Eukaryota; kingdom Metazoa; phylum Mollusca; class Gastropoda; order Architaenioglossa; family Viviparidae; genus Sinotaia; species Sinotaia quadrata. The sequence goes on from CM054181.1 coordinate 133,323,024, forward strand.
AGCTCTTGTCGGTTGTAAGGTAAGCATAGCTAATGTTAAGGACGGGGTAGAGCTCTTTATATTAATGACGGGGTAGAGCTCTTTATATTAATGGTTATTATGGTTTGCATCGCTCTATTAAACCCCTGTTTTCGTTACAAAATATTATTTTTCTGTATGCTACACATTCATACTTATACAGGTACTTATAAACACAGACTTTACTTGCATACTTTCAATACTATAAAGTAACCAACCAACCAACCAACCAACGAAACCATCCAAAGAGCCAAATTATTGATGAAAAAAAATCCACACTTTTAGAATAGTTATCGTGACACTTATAAAAATTAAAATCACGTGACTGACTAAAAATAAGTAGATAATTTATTTCCATTCAGGAAATATAAACACCTAGGTCCACATAAATAATATGACCTACATTATTTAGTAAAAGATCATTCAAACCTTTTCGACATGCTATTTATAGGGCGACAGTTAGTCTCCTGAACAGGTGATTGTTCAGTGCATTGTAGTTATGCTATTTATAGGGCGACAGTTAGTCTCCTGAACAGGTGATCGTACATTGCATTGCAGTTATGCTATTATGAATTTCTTCATAAAGCCCAAAGTGGCCTACTTACCATAAGATTCTTAGAACAATTTTTCACTTTCGTTAAATTATTTAGTAAAGTATTATCACGATATTTACTTTAATAACAATATTAAGAGAATATTTTTGATTCCATGAATTAAGTATGATCTACAACGTTTTGACCACATTTAACGTGCATTTTCCCCAAAGAAATACACTACTCTTCTATTTAATATACTCCCCCCCCCCCAATCTCACTAAGTTTGGATATGTCTTTCTGTATTCAGCAAAGAAAAGTTAAAATAAATTATTAAGAAACAAATGAACGACTAATAAGCAAAACAAAGAACAATCATGAAAATAACAAATATGCAAATATAACTTAAGTGAACAAATGAAAAGTGAAACAAATAAATAAGAGTTAAGTCACCGAAACAAATTAATAAATAAAAGTCAGACTTATAAATAAACATGAACAAACAAATCTGCATTTCTGTATAAACAGACCAAACATAGCAATTATTTTGCCTTTTACTTGAACAGATTTTTTTTTTACAACGATGCAAATATCATATCGTTTCGTATTGAATCACATCACATCACATTGCATCACATTACACCACCACGCCGCACCTACTTCAATCCAATATAATCCAACCCTATCTTACCACACCACACCACATCCAAACTCCTCTAACCATGTCTTATCCTACCACACCACATCACACCACACCACACCATATTAAACCACATCACATTACATCATACCACATCACACCACATCACACCACACCATACCATACCACATCACATCACACCACATCACACAACACTACACCACACCACACCACACCTCCCATCACCCAATCCAATCTTATCTCACCACACCGCACCATACCACACATCACCTCATCCAATCTTATCTTACCATATCACACCACAACACAACACACCCAATCAATCAATCAATCTATCTATCTATCTATCTATCTATATCTATCTATCTATCTATCTATCTATCTATCTATCTATCTATCTATCTATCTATCTATCTATCTATCTATCTATCTATCTATCTATCTATCTATCCATCCCTTCAACTACTTTTTTGATGCAGGCTGTGCAGATGACAAGGTCGTCAACCCTGACCATATCATTCCCTTGTGGAAGACCCTGAAGATGTGCTTTATCAGGCACAAAAAGCGCTACAATGTCTGGAAATCACAAAAGGTATGATCACTTCTTATCTACAAAATATGATTTAATTAACTCGGAATACATAACTCATATAAAGTTTTCAAAAGATATTTTTGGGGAAAAGAACGGAAAACGTGTATGGACTGCTACTCTACTCCTAATATACTAGTCTTGCACTTGGACACTTCCACATTGCAAAGTGTAATAAACATGTCTAGAATTATACATTCTTTTGAAAGCGAGTGATATGTCAATCATACAGTGATCTACGAAAGGAACACAACTCTCGATACAGACACCGACCTATGACTAAGTCTAATCTATGACACACAGTCAGTATCCAGTGTCGCAAACACTGACCTGTGACTAACTATAATCCATGACACACAGTCAGTAACCAGTGTCGCAAACACTGACCTGTGACTAACTCTGATCTATGACATAGTCAGTGTCATAAACACTGACCTGGGATTAATCTGATCTTTGACACACAGTCAGTAACTTGTGTAACAAACATTGATCAATGAATAGCAGTAAATTATGACAGTCAATAACCCGCAAGCATCGACTTAAAAAATAACTTATCACCTATGACGCAGACAATAATCAATGACAGACACCAATCGATGACAGCAAATGGCAATGAGAAATCAAGACCATGACGAGACCACGTTTCTTTGATACAGATTTATGCTTACACCTAGATAATAACTCGTGGCATAATAAATGTTACAAACTGTAACTCGGTGTAAAGAATACTTAAGTTTAAACATTAACCATAGACAGACAGCAGTTTATATAACAATAACCTTCACACAACTACCGACATTAGACGCAGTGGCCGAGTAAGCAATGACCTTGACACAATCTGACCTATGACGTCAACACTGACAGAATCGAAAAAAATCCTTGGGTTCTGCATTCAAGAGCACTTCATTTATAAACCCCAACTTATAAATCCCAACTTCTACTCATTGATGACGACAAAAATGTGATTGTGCAAGAGCACTTCATTTATAAACCCCAACTTGTTTATTTCTACTCATTGATGACGACAAAAATGTGATTGTGCAAGAGGCACACTAGTGGACATAGTAAACCAGTAAGGCCGCGCTCATTTAATTATAGGCCTATAGTATAATTATTTTATTTAAAACTTGAATGGCCCGCGCTCATACAAAAAAGTATTTCTTTAATTATATAGTATAATTATTTTATTTAAAACTTGAATGGCCCGCGCTCAAACAAAATAATATAGTATAATTAATTTTATTTAAATTTTGAATGGCCCTCGGTATTGAACAAGATGGACTGACCTGCACTAAACTAATTAAAAGCCATTCATATGCAATTCTACGTAATTCTTTTCCCCTTAGAAATCTCAAGTTGTGACAAAGAAAGATTACAAGATATCACTGGAAGACGGATGAAGATTGCCAGCTATCACCACCAGCAATACAACAATAGCCGCCTGGACAAACGTCGAAATCGTTATCAAAATGAGAACATTTTAGAACTGCAGGAATTTTCCGAGTCTGTTTATGCAAAGAGTGAATTTTTTTTGTCTAAAACGCAAATAAATAATATTTGTTGTTCCTTCACTAGAATTTATTGGTATAATTTAAATTTTATTTGAATGGAATGCAATAACTTCTTTGGATGTAGAATGGTACTGATCTGATTGGCAGAGAGAGAGAGAGAGAGAGAGAGAGAGAGAGAGAGAGAGAGAGAGAGAGAGAGAGAGAGAGAGAGAGAGCAAAGATTCTGAAAGTAATTTTCTCAATTTAATTTGATGCTTACTTAATCCTATCATCGTATAATAGCTATGTGGTAGACACACACACACACACACACACACACACACACACACACACACACACACACACACACACACACATACACACACACAGCGATACTGATAACTTGGTAGACTAAATGTTGAACTGGGAATGCTCACTTTATACAAGCCTGACAATTGAACTTTAAAAAAGAAAGAATAAGCATAAAATGTATGTTCCACCTGCATACATAATATAAAAATATTTGATTTGTTTTAACAAATAACACAAGTGTGCTGGGTCCGATCGTTCGATGTACTCATAGACTTTCGGGTTTCTTCTCAGCACTGACTAGTTTAAACATTACAAATTCTCAGTACTGACTAGAGTAAACATTAAAAATATTAAAACATGAAGAAAGATTTCACTTCACAACCCCCCATTTTGAATTGTGGCCAGTTTTGCCAAAGATAGAAGGGCCTAATGTAGACTAGAGGCTACAAAAGAACAATGGAAGACCCTGACGTAGGCTCCTTATTCCAAATTGTGATCTGTTTCGGCAAAGATACACCAGGGTGAAAGCCAGCTTAAGCAGAAACGGCTGCCGTCTTGTCACTGAGCGCTCGTGATTAAATTAAAAACACATAACACGGCCTCGCTCAGAAATACACAAAACATGAATGGCAGTGATTATGGCACTGGATGGATTTATAAGCATAATAAGATTAACTGAAGCAAGGGATTCACTTCATGCCAGCTATTCTTTCTGAGCTTGGTTCAACATAAAAGTCATATTTGTAAATTAATTTAACAAATATAAATATGGATCCAGGCTGTACATGGCTGTTTAATAATGTTAATTATAGTTTCAACACAATAACTTATCATTTTCTCATGACACATTTTGCCTGTCATTTTCGTGTTTAGATATAGTTATTTTCTAATGACACATTTTGCCTTTAAGTTTTGTGTCTTGATATAGTTATTTTCTAATAACACATTTTGCCTTTAAGTTTTGTGTCTTGATATAGTTATTTTCTCATGACACATTTTGCCTTTAAGTTTTGTGTCTTGATATAGTTATTTTCTAATGACACATTTTGCCTTTAAGTTTTGTGTCTTGATATAGTTATTTTCTCATGACACATTTTGCCTTTAAGTTTTGTGTCTTGATATAGTTATTTTCTCATGACACATTTTGCCTTTAAGTTTTGTTTGTATAATAAAATTATATTACGAGTCGAATGCACAGTGTACCACACTAGCTAAAGCAAAGCAATGCTTCTTGATCAAAAGAGTATTATTGCTGTTAAGTTAATTTCAATAAGAAAATAAAAGAACAAACTGAAAGAGTCACTGCAAGACATAATCTATATTGGAATGTGTCTCTAATAAATTAAACCATTTATTATAAGCTACCCGAGCAAACAAGCTTAGCTACTCAAAAGTAGAGAGAGTAACTGAACGCACGGACGTATGGTAAATAAAAACATTTTCATCTGTTTCCAATAATTATTGCAATGACTGACGAAACTTGTTGACATCCAAGGCAACGTTTTTAAGGCTAAACAAAATCACGTGACGTGGCTTGTTTTTTTTTCAGATGTGTGAGTTCTACATGATCTTAACTTTTAGCCATTCACTTCATGCATGATCAATGGAATGATTCATTGTAACACTTGCTGTCCACAGAATTTTTTAATGGTCTGTTGCACACCAAGAGCCAACTCAAACAAGTTCATATACAGGACTACGAGATAGCCTTCGGTTGCATGTTGTCGAATTATTCACTGGCACGTGTCTTTGATGACGTAGTGCATTGAAATGCTGAGTTGCATGTTGTCGAATTATTCACTGGCACGTGTCTTTGATGACGTAGTGCATTGAAATGCTGAGAGTTGCATGTTGTCGAATTATTCACTGGCACGTGTCTTTGGTGACAGAGTGCATTGAAATGCTGAGAGTTGCATGTCGTGAAAACGGATACTAACCAAAAGTTGTGTATGTATACATTTGTGAGTGAAGAGTAATACATGAGAATCTACATCACACGATGTTCTTACAATAAGACAGTAATTGTACATTGCCTATTTTTGAGTTGGAGTAAACAACTCTGGTGGAGAATATGCTAGAAAACTGCTGATGCAATCCAAACTAGTTCCAACTGACTAATAGTTTCACACTTGTTCATATCAATTTTATCCACAGGGGAAGGACCGGAAGTTTCTTTGTTGAAGAAGTACTCTATTCTAATCACTTTGAATTTGAACTTGAGTCTGGTCATAAAGGAAATTGATAGCTGATGGTAAGTTAACTGACTGATAAAGAAAGAATGGAGTTAGAATATTTCATACGTGTTTGCTATTGATTTATGATTTGAATTGGAGAATGTTTATGTAATTGAACCATTATTTCTATGTTCATTAATTTGACTACACTGTACATTATGCTTGTTAATTTAGATTGGTGCTATATTTCCTATGCTGTGTATTGGTTTAATGAAATTGTTGCAGGCTTTGTAAGAGAAAGGAGTTTAGAGATGAAATATGCCTGAAATTTAGTGCTGTCTTAAATTTGACTTTTGCAGAGCAGAGCAAGACCTTTTGATTGTCACTTCACGCTACAGTGACTACTGTACTTTACTTAAATACGTTGATGTGTGCATCCAGAATTGTAATTAACTTATCAGTAAAACGTGTTGCTGTAAGTTGATTCCTGTGAATTCCATTTGAGTGTCAATACAGCGGAAATTGTGGATTGAGTTTGGTCTCAAGAATTCATGAAGATTATTTTGCATGTTCCTCATGGTACATTGAGTAAACACATATGGGCATTCAAGAACATTTTTTGTGCTTGATAATGCATTTGAAATTCAGGACGATTCTCTACAGGTGCTTGGAAAGCATTTAGGAGATTTTGGAACAGTTGTGTAACATACCCCTAGAAGCGAACCGTGGAGTCTCATCTAAAAATGAAAGGCATTGACTTGATGCAAACTGTGATTGTGAAAAGTGCTGGCGACAGCCGCCATCTTTCAGCAGGTTATAATCTTTAACTTTAATTATTTCTCTAAAATCTATTCTCATTTCTGTGATGATAACCATGAACTTGATTATGTATTTATGTTAATTGACTGCTTATGTCTTTGCTAGAATAAACTGAACAATTGTTCAGAGTTAGCATTGCTATGATGTAAATGTCAACGCTCCTTAATTATATTCATGTTATATATTTGATTGTTGATTTAATAAAATTACTGACTTTCTTACATACATGTATATTGATAACCATATGTTGGAAAGACAGTGGGTGGATTATGGTTCACTAAATACAGATTAAAAGACGAATATGTCTTCTCCTTTGATAAGTTTTCCACTTACGAAAATATTATGTGATGCTAAATATATCTTTTATATTGTGAAAGACAGAAAACATTTACAGCACCCACATATCCACCAAGTGAGAGAGACAGGTGGTATCTTCTAGAGAATTATTAATAAATTAAATTAAGATTCTCATCACATGTAATTATTTAAGGATGATTAATTAATAATAATAATAATCATAACCAATAACTAGGTGGTGTTGGCATCACACTCTCCATCCATCATCTATCTATGTATGTGTTTGCATATAGAAACTCATTACAGCAGCTTTTAAAATTAACTTTGACAATTTTGAATTCAAAATAGTATCCACAAGCTTTTAAACACATCAAAATACTTTGGCCCAATAAAACACTTTGTATTGACTGTAACATATAAAATACAATAAAACACTTTGTATAGACTGTAACATATCAAGTACAACAAAACTCTTTGAATAGACTGTAACATATCAAGTACAACAAAACTCTTTGTATTGACTTTAACATATCAAGTACAATAAAACACTTTGTATTGACCGTAACATATCAAGTACAATAAAACACTTTGTATAGACTGTAACCTATAAAGTTGTGTTGACTGTAATGTATAAAATACACAAGACTCTTTGTGTTGACTGTAATGTATAAAATACAACAACTCTTTGTGTTGACTGTAATGTATAAAATACAAGACTCTTTGTGTTGACTGTAATGTATAAAATACAACAAGACTCTTTGTGTTGACTGTAATGTATAAAATACAATAAAGCACTAACATGTGCCTATGTTCTGCATCAATATTTGCATATCAATAATACTGTATACAAATTAATACCTAACACTAACACTGTTCCTTTTCTGCTAGAAACACACGCACATTGTTTATTATTTATGATAAAATTATGCTGTATGCATTTCTAATATATAATCTTAGATCACTTTGACAAGATTTTTTATTTTCCCTTAATCATATTTTTACTCATGAATGTGTATACTGATTTTGTCTTTCACCTATGCAATATAAAAATAAAAAACCCACATCAAATAATATTTTAATCTGAAAGGGAAAATATTAAGTCTATTCAGTTACATTTAGAGTTTCTTTCCCCCATTTGTTCAAAGCAATGCAAATTACTCTTGTAATTTCATCAATTGGCGCACAGATTCTTTGTTCTTTCTGACCTATTGCCCTTGGCAACACTAACATGTGAAGTCACTTGATAAAATGTCTTTTACTCAGTGCCCACTGGCAAGAATAATAAATATCAGGTCTGAGAAAACCTGCCTGTGGTGGATCAAATCTCTCCCCAAGAGATGAAAGATGGCATGATAATGCACGTCTGACCTTTAGAGACTCACTTTCATGATGTAAAGTGAACACCAAACATCAACAGCAATGCTAGCAGGCATAATGGATAGGGGCTGAGGATGCCAGAATTTGAGACTGGCAGATTCACTTTAGTGCTATTAAAGCAATACCATGGTAGTCCTAGCTTGTGTGCTCAATTCTGACAGGATTAGAGCAAGAAAATAGTTGTAACAAGTCAGAACAGAAGACAGTTAATTGCGCGTATAGTTTGTAAATGTGAAAAACAAATAAATCAGAATATTAACATTATTGTATATGAATAATTAGCTTCCCATAAACAAATTGAACAAAACTATGCTGAGCTAACAACACAGTCTGCAAATGTCTATTAACTTGACAGTAAAAAATTGAGCAACAACACAATTGCCATTAAGAAAGATTGTTTTTTCTTCCTTCCATTACCGAGCAAGTTTAAATCATGTTTATGCTATATGCTTAAACTCACAGCCCAACACTGCCAAAAGGCATAAACTAAAAAGCCTTCGAAAAGTCATCCCTTTAATAAAAAGTATGATAGCGCCAGCTAAATGCACAAAGCCCATCAAAGCGATCACGTAAACCCATGGCATGAGAGCACCAAAGGCTTTAAGGATTAAAGCCTATTTAAACCATTTCCTTTAAATTATAGCAGGACAGCACTTCTCTGATAAACCACTACTCTTCATTAAATTAACATTTTTTTTTCCTAGGGGTGTAACATTTAACTTTTAGATTTAAAGAAAACAATAGGAAAGAAGAAGAAAGAAATTCATGTGATAAATTTTACTGTGTGAATTTGTTGAAATTCATGTGATAAGTTTTACTGTGTGAATTTGTTGAAATTCACGTCAAATATGCAGAACTATAGAACAGATTTTCTTTGAAAAATATCTGCTTGATTGCTCACTCATTAACACTGAAATAAAGATTAAAAAGTATTGCAACAGTGTGAAATTTAGTATTTTGAACAGTTCAGTAAGGTAATTATTACAACTGTAAGTATAGAGCAAATTCAGCAATGAAACTGGCTTATTATAGTAGTCTCTACTAGTTCTGTTAGTATAGTAGTCTCTACTTGTTCTGTTAGTATAGTAGTCTCTACTTGTTCTGTTAGTATAGTAGTCTCTACTTGTTCTGTTATTATAGAAGTCTCTACTTGTTCAGTTAGTATAGAAGTCTCTACTTGTTCTGTTAGTATAGAAGTCTCTACTTGTTCTGTTATTATAGAAGTCTCTACTTGTTCTGTTATTATAGAAGTCTCTACTTGTTCTGTTAGTATAGTAGTCTCTACTTGTTCTGTTATTATAGAAGTCTCTACTTGTTCAGTTAGTATAGAAGTCTCTACTTGTTCTGTTATTACAGTAGTCTCTCTACTTGTTCTGTTATTATAGAAGTCTCTACTTGTTCTGTTATTATAGAAGTCTCTACTTGTTCTGTTAGTATAGAAATCTCTACTTGTTCTGTTATTATAGAAGTCTCTACTTGTTCTGTTATTATAGAAGTCTCTACTTGTTCTGTTATTATAGAAGTCTCTGCTTGTTCTGTTAGTTTACATATTTGACTAAACATTCCTTCAACTCTTCTCTTTACCTATCCACCCAACCAGCTATCACCTATCTCTATTTATGTACTTAGCCATCCAACCAGCTATCTCTTTATCTACATATCCACCCAACCAGCTATCTCTATTTATCTACCTATCCACCCAACCAGCTATCACTATTTATGTACTTAGCCACCCAACCAGCTACCTCTTTATCTACCTCTCCACCCAACCAGCTATCTCTATTTATGTACCTATCTACCCAATCAGCTATCTCCTATCTCTATTTATGTACCTATCCACCAATCAGCTATCTCTATTTATCTATGTACCTATCCACCAATCAGCTATCTCTATTTATCTACGTACCTCACTGTCCATTCTTACTTCTCCATCCATTATATAAATCTGAATAAAGAACAAATGAGATTTATTCAACATATTTTATTATACACTAACTTTTCACTTTCAACTCATCCTTACTTCAAAAGTGAAGAAGCCTTTCTTGTGTGAAAATACTCAATGAAATTAAGCAAACTGTCTCTCCTGACAACGAAAAGCTTAACACAGAAACCAAACAGCTGCAGCAAAGTAATGCTTGCATCATTAAATTGAATGGCTCAATTATATGCCAGTCCCTTTAATCAAAGTATTAAATGTATCAGTACATTATTACTTTTACTCCCCATGCTTACCATATGGCAAGTATGCGGTGCTGCATTTATTACTTTTACTCCCAATGCTTGCCATATGGCAAGTATGCAGTACTGCATTTATTACTTTTACTCCCAATGCTTGCCATATGGCAAGTATGCGGTGCTGCATTTATTACCAGCTCTACTCACATCAAGCTTGGAGTTTACATTATCCATCCCCAGAGCAGTTTTTTGTTTAGTCAAACATGCACATATCCATGAAAATTAAATATTTTACGAAGCCTCTTGTTAAGTGGAGCATCTTCTGACTAGTGAATGGGAGTTATAGTCTAAGTACTAGATAGTGTAAAGAATTTTGTCAAGCAGTATTTAATCCAGTTCTATTGTATGCTATGCAACAGATGATAGAAACCAAATAACCAAGTTCTGCTTTATTGGTTTGGCCTTGGTCCAGAAATGAACATTTAATTTTGATGTTGTTCTTTGCCATTCAAAAAGTGACACGGGCCCACTGCTTAATATGTTTTCTTGGCTTGGCTTTCTAGTTTCTATGAATTTGTAAAATTCAAGATTAAATGTTGCTTTGTATCAGGCACTGTAAGAAATATTCACCAAGTCAATATAATAATATATTCTAGGTGCTGTATTTTTAATTATTTTTATAGAAATAAGAAAATTGTTCACTGCAAAAGTCCAGATTCCACATAAATGACAACAGGCATAATTCTTCTATGTGTGACTAGCAAGCATTATTCTCTTATCAGTAGTTTAAATGAAACTGTTCATAACTGCAGCCTGCAACTGGTGATTAAAACTACATGTGGAAAAATGTGTATGATATTAATGCAAATGTCAGCAGAAGAACATTTGGTGATTAAGAACTAGAGGTGGAAAAATGTGTATGATGTTAATGCGATGTGAGCAGATGAGCAATTGGTGAATAAGAATTACAGCTGCAGAAATGTCAATGCAATGTGAGTTCAGAGCAGAATCTCTTTTGCTTTAATCTTTAGTATGTTGGTGTTAAATTTCCACTAGCAGCATCCAAGTAGGGGAGAAAAATGTTTTTCTTTTGTTTTAAATGTTTAAGAGAAGAAATCTGTCCCAACAAGGTCACTTGGAAAGTAGGCCTGATCGACTGGTTCATCATAATCAGGGTTGTATTTGTATTCTTTGCCATATCCTGAAAATAAAACACAGGCATTGCTCTTATTTTTTTGCATATCTAGAGATTGATTGCACCTGTGTTCTCTGACATAATCTGAAAGTAAAAATCAGATAATGTAAAATATTTTTAAGCAATTCAAGGGATTGGTTGTATTTGTATCCTTTATAAAAGTTTAATAAAATTTTATGATAAAGCATCAGTAGTTTTGTAATATAGTACAAAATTGTTAATGCTAACTAATCATTTGCTTATAACGGTCCTTTCTGAAGTCTTAGTTTGCAATGTAGAAAAGTGATCCACAATAAATGAAGACTGCTACCAAACAGGAATATTTTCTTTGTGAATTTTATTAGGCTGATTTTGTTTGATCTGAGACAAATGCTAAAAGTAGCTGTAATATTCAAAGCAGGTCGATATATATAATAATAATTAAAATAATGGGGAAACATTTCTTTTTGTGCAATCTATTTTAGAATTCAGATTATTGTGCACTTTATTTTAAGGGAAATTAGATTATCATTGAAAATAGAACATATCACTAGTTCTACTTGTTGTCTTATGCCATATTTTACTTTTGTGCAATCCATTTTAGAATTCAGATTATTGTGCACTTTATTTTAAGGGAAATTAGATTATCATTGAAAATAGAACATATCACTAGTTCTACTTGTTGTCTTATGCCATATTTTACTTTTTTCACAAAATTATAAGTACTTCCTGTCTTGCTCAAAATAATTCACATCGTTCAAAACATTACACAGTAGTTAAGCTGGATGTAAGAAGTGAGAAATTAAGTAAATCAATTCATAGACAAATTCACAGACAATGTACTCTGGTTAAAAATGAAAATTTTCTATCACTAAATAAAAATACAAGGTGATAAGTTCCTTGATTAAAAGTCTCACTTACCATTATTATCAAAACGAACAGTATAAAAATATGCTAACCTAAAGATTTCATTAGTCTAGTGGGAGCATTGCGGAGATGTAGAGGAACTGAGGGTAAAGGCCCTTTATGATCCTTCACGCAGGCTTTAGCATGGCCATAGGCCTTGTAGATTTCCACAGACTTGGGAGCACGAGATAAATAAACAACACATTGTGCTAAAAGCACCTGTAACAAGAGAATCATATTAAATGTTTTAGATAAAGGGTGAAACATTCTGTCAAGTTCTTTGAAAATGAAGACTCTTGACAACACTCTTCTTTAACAGCATATTTATTTATTTGATATTTATAGAACCTCTTCATAACTAAAAAGAAACATACAAGAAAGAAGGAATTTAACATTTTCATTTAATTTTTCCCTTAGATAAATAATAACTGAATAGCTAACATATAATTAATTACAAGAGTGAAAATGTCCACCTTTTCATTTGTTAGAGTTGATTAAAATAACAGTCATCTAGATAACAAAAATTCTGTCCAGGTTAAGTGACAGTCCACTAATAATAGGAAGAGGACCTAGATCTTCTTGTAATACGACAGAGGAGGATCTTTCAATAGACTGTCCATGTCAAGTGATAGTCCACTAATAACAGGAAGAGGACCTAGATCTTCTTGTAATACAACAGAGGAGCATCTTTGAATAGACTGAGTAAAATTTGCAAAAATATTTTCCTTGCCTAACCACCCGCCAAGCCCAACATTTTGGTTTTTCTTCATCTTGCAATTATACCAATATACAGAAGTTACTGTTTAGGCTTTGAAAAATCTATGATGATAAAAGAACAGGATAGAAGATAATTTTCTCTGGTTCTGTTTACTGTTCCTTACCTATACAGTACAGATTTGAAGATAATTTTCTCTGGCTTTGATTACTGCATGGAAACATTCAACTGTGTAAAAGCACTTACAATCTTTGACTCATACAAATTAGACAATAAATTAAAAAAATAACAACTCACAGCTGGATAAAAATAGTGATAAATTTCCAAGTGGATGAATCGAGTTTAATCAGCAAGGTACAAAGAAAGAAACATGTAAGAATAAATGTCATCATATAACCAACACTCACCTCATGTTTCTACCCCTAAAAGATAATAATCATTTTTAACTAAATTTACCTCACATTCTGGCATGCCAATGAGGTGTGACCCTTGGTACGCAGCAACTGCTTGGGTCAGTGCACTGGGATCTGCTAGTCCTGAGTGTAAAATGAGTAAAAAAATAATGTAAAACTGATATAAGAAAAAAGCCATTCCTGAGTGTAAAATGAGTAAAAAAATATAATGTAAAATTGATATAACATAAAAGCAAGTCCTGAGTGTAAAATGAGTAAAAATAAATATAATGTAAAATTGATATAACATAAAAACAAGTCCTGAGTGTAAAATGAGTAAAATATAATGTAAAATTGATATAACATAAAAGCAAGTCCTGAGTGTAAAATGAGTAAAATATAATGTCATGTACCAGAGTGGCATAAAGGAAGAATACTGGTGTCAAACTAATATTTATTTGCAGAAAATGTTTATGAAGTTTTATTAAAATATAAATTACTCTCCAATGCCAAAGATACAAATTTTATACTGATTTTAATAAACCAGTGTGTGAAGATTGTCAGATCTAGACTCAAAGTTGTTACATAATTTCAATTTCAACAAGATGATTAACTTTTAATAATACAAATATTGGGTGGTCCAGACTGTCAAGCTTTGTGGAGTAGAACATGCCATACTGTCAGGGATATTTTTTTACTGTGTGACATCACTTTTTATTGTGTGACTTAGAGGTGAAAAATATTTGATTTGTGGTCTTTCTTCTCCTCCACTCTCCACAATCAATTTCAGATGAAAATTATCAAGGGAAATAATCTAATAATTAAAGTGGAATGAAATAAAGCAACTGTTCTGACATTTGAAAACAAATATGTATATGAAGTGGGTCTGATGCTCACATGCATTTTAACTATGAAGAAGTCCTGAAGACATCTTAATATCATTATACAACAAATTAACAGTTAAAACAGTTGACAAGACTAACAAGTTACTTACACTGCTGCATACAACATGAAACAAAAGGAAAAACAACATCCATGTTAATTATGAAGAAATCCTGAAGACAACCTACTATCATTAGACAATTAATTATCAGTTAAAAACAGCTGGTAATACTATTTTCACTGAGTTATTTACATTGATGCACTCAAAACAAGACAAAAAGAACAAAAACAGTTCAGGTAAAAGAGAGTTACCAATGTCTTCGCTGGCAAATCTAATCAGGCGGCGAGCAATATATAATGGATTCTCCCCTCCTTCCAGCATGCGAGCCAGCCAATAGAGAGCAGCACTTGCATCAGAGCCACGCATTGATTTGTGCAGTGCCGATATAATGTTGTAATGTTCATCACCTGTTTGCCAGTTTGAAAAAGTGCATTGCAGTGGCAGCTAAATCATTTATGATGAGAAATGAAACAGTAATAAGGATTGGAAATTAACAGTTTACATTGATGCATAAGTGAAGATTTGCTTTTGATACTTATGACTGTCTGTGATAGTGACTGAAAGCCCGTAGTCTGCATTATGCAATTTGTGATGGTGAATGCAAGCCTGTAGTCCATGCTGTGGCTATCTGAGATAGTGATTGCAAGCCTGTAGTATGCACTATGTCTAACAGTGATGGTGATTGCAAGCCTGTAGTCTGCACTATGGCTATCTTAGATGGTGACTGCATGCCTGTAGTCTGCACTATGGTTATCTGAGGTGGTGATTGCAAGTTGTAGTCTGCACTATAGTTATCTGAGATGGTGATTGCAAGCCTGTAGTCTGCACTATGGCTATCTGCGATGGTGATTGCAAACCTGTAAGTTATGCTACAGCTATCCATGATGGTGATTGTAAGCCTGAAGTCTGAACTAATTGTAAATACAGCATTCTGAATTTCATATGCTGCTGGAAAGAAATATGTACATTTTCTAAGAAATAAACTTCAAGTCAGAGATTTAACACATTTATTGCCTTTGAGAAGCATAGCTATTTAATATTAAAACTGAACTTGTTATAATTTTATAATCACAACATATAATTAAAGCATAGCTATTTAATATTAAAACCGAACTTGTTATAATTTTATAATCATAACATATAATTAAACTCCACAACTTACAAAGAGATTGAAATCTTTATTCATTTCAATGATGTAAAGATTTAGCTGTAAGAGGTATAATGAAAAACTAAAATACCCTTTGACATAGGATTTATGTATTTTAAGAGAAGGGTAGTGAAAGAGTTACAGTATAATTTTTGTAACGGCCTTGAGGAGCTCAGAAGGGTAAGCTTAATAAAGTTGACTTAAAAGAGACAACTGAAACTCTAACTCAAGAACACCTGTATCATCGCCTCCACCCCCCCCACCCCCCACAAGCATTACATCACTACTATTACTGAAATGAAGATCAGAGTTGAAGATGACTAGTGTTTACTATGAACAATGCTATGACTGTTGAAACAAGTTCTCTTCTCATACACACACAACCAAGTGAAAATAAAAAAAATCACCTGTCTTGTCATATAGAACATGAGACCTCTGAAGTCCTTCTTTTATATCATTAATTGTTATCATCTGTGTGCTTTTTGACTTTGATTTTAATCCCGTGTCTTGAGTCAGTGAGCTAACACTTTGCTGTCTGGTAGATCCTGTTTGAATGAAGTTACCATTCTTTGCTTCGACTGCCATTTGCAGACCATTGAGAGCTGCTCTAGCATCACCATCTACAAGACTGGCTAATACTTCTAAAGCGCGGTCATGTATGTAAACTGTAGGCCTTGAGATTAGGGAAATAAAAAAAAAATAGTAAAAATAAAGCAATGTTGGAGTTGAGGATGTTATTTTCAGATACTACTTCTGCTATTTGTTAAATGAGGAGAAAAAATTGGTATTTAGTTTAACATTATATCTTCAAATTCTCTCTTTAGTTTTTTAGAATTTTAATTAACATTTGGTATCAATGGTGATGATGATGATATAAACAATACTACCTTTTCTACTACAAAGAAGAATTTGGGAAAAAGGTATTCAGTTCAACATTTTAAACAAAAAAACTAATGATGATAGCAAAACTGGCAACAAGAACAACTGTCACTAGTTAAAGTATGAAGAGGATTAAATGTCACTTAACAGAACATTTCGTCTCTATGCACTCCAGTCTCAGACTTATTATTTGAACTTAATGTGTAAGCACACATGCAAACACATGCACACACACACACACACACACACACCCCTATACATGCACACATACACTCACATACAAACATATACACACCCACATATATGTGCAAACACTTATACATATACACAACCTTGCATACACACTCACACACAGATCTGGATACATGCAAGCACACTACACAAGCCTGCATACATGAAATGCATTCATGCACACACGCACATAGGCCTGAAAACACATACACATAAATAAGTGCTCACAAGGTCAGAAAACCACAGATCAATAGCACTAGAACTGGTTTTCTTTAACAAACACAGTTAACTGGTATGAAGACAACCACAAAATTGAGAAGCTGTCAATTGCATTAAGTGACGTCCAATCCCTAATTACAAGATTAAAGTGATTACATGAATATATACCTGTCAATGTTCACTTCAGTCTGCAGAATTTCTTTTTCCGATTTGACTGAAACAGTGTTGACATGACGCAGTGCCCTTTGAAGAATAATTAGAATATCGTCAGTTGAAAGCTTTTCTAATACCACAACTCGACATCGGCTAAGCAGAGCACTGTTGACTTGGAAAGATGGATTTTCTGTTGTAGCTCCAATCAGTGTGATGGTGCCATTTTCTACATGAGGCAGCAAAATATCCTGTGACATAAAGCCATAACAGTACTGAAGATGGACTGAAGAAGTCCACAAAGCACATACAAATTGTGTCTGCATTTATACTGATCTACATGCATCATAACATACACTACAACATACTGACCTACATGCATCATAACATACATTGCAACATACTGCTACATTTTAACTCAATGAAACATCAGACACCCATGCTCCTTGTTGTTCATACCCCACTCCTCCATCCCAACTTTTATCCTGCCACATACACAGATTGAGATACGCTGAAAGAGAAGTGTAAACAGAAATAAACACGTTCACAAATACACTCACATATTGTGCCTTACCTGCTGTGATTTATTGAATCGGTGGATTTCATCTAGAAACAGAATAGTTTTTTTATGAAACATTTTCTGGTCGGTGTGAGCGATTTTGATTGTTTCTTTAACTTCATTAACTCCACATGCAGCTGCTGACAAGTGCACAAACTTAGAACTGCCATAAGTTCTACAATTGTTGGCAATCACTCGAGCCAATGATGTCTGGGAAAACAACAACAAAAATAAAATACAAAAACTCAGACAATATTTAAGGATTGTAATAACCATTATAATGTCTGCTAAATAATAAACAAAAAAGCCAGAGTTATCTCCCATCTGAAATAACTACCACTGAATAAATATTTATGGGATCTGTACCATTAATTGTGATTAATATCCATGATAATAAATGAAATAACAATAATATGAATAATTATAAATATTAGAAGGCATGCATATACATTATTTATAGAAAGAACAATAAAGATTTATGCATGTATATGGCAAAATGATTTATACAGGGATGTGGTCACTGTACTTCAAAGATGCATAATATATTACATAGTGTTATGAAAGAGTAGACAGACCCTATAAGTGTGTGTGTGTGTGTGTGTGTGTGTGTGTGTGTGTTATGATAGCAGGTTTATGTCACTACTGGAGCTTGCAGTGATCATTTTGTCATCAGACATTCTCTGATCTCGAGTGCCGCAGTGGGATTATTACCCCACATTTGTGTTCAGGGTGGAGGGTGAAAAGGCTGATGGAAAGAGGTAAAGTAGGTCGCACCAGTTTGGCGCACACCCTTCATTTATTAACAAAGAACATGGCAAGAGTCATAATTAAGTACAAGAGGTGAGTCATTAGACCAGAGGGAAAGAATCTAAGATGGTGGTTTACTGAACTAACTCAGATAAAATTAGGAATAAAACTTTTCTCACGTTTATAAATAAGTTTCCAAGGAGATTTTTAATCCTCTAAGTTCCATATAACAAACAATCACCAGCATTTTTATATTTGCTGATAAAGGTCCTTTAGTAGTTATGTACATTAATCCCTTGATTGTCATGATATTTACAGTGCTTTCATCACTCTGTCAGGTTTAGATTTCTTGCATTGAAATAAGCCTTATAATAATTTAGTTTTAGTATTCTGGTGGCTTATGAATAAATATTTTATAAAGACATTTTTACATATTCTCATGCTGTAAAAAATCAGTGCTGACATGCTAGCCAATATATCAAGCATACAAGAGCTCTGCATGTTTATACTCATCAGATTAATTAAAACATTCCAAGACAATCACCTACTTTCTATAAGTTGATCATTTTGTTCAATCTAATGCTTTTACACAACAGATTTGCAGAATTGCAGTCACTATATTAAAATTATGGGATGTTAGCTGTTACCTTGCCACAACCAGGAGGACCCCACAGGATTAGCGAAGGAATGAAATCTGAAGTTAAAAGTGAATACAGCATACTCTCTTTTCCCATAGCTTTTTCCTGGCCAACATAATCTTCTAGGGTTTGAGGTCGCATCTGCTCAGCAAGTGGGGCAAATGCTATTTTTTTTGACTGAACTTTGGCCTCATTTTTCAAATTATTTTCACTGATTGTTGAGGTACTGGTTTCAGAAGTGATGGTTTTACCTATCAAAAAAAAGGGAACAAAATGCTTTTTTTTTTTTTTTTTTAGATAACTGCTTGATACTAATGATAGGCAAATAGTAAATATCAACAATACCACCTGATAAACAAATAAGAGGAAAAATCAGATAGCAATTTGATATTTGAGTAAAAGCAGTACTACCTGATAAATAAGAGGAAAAATTCGATAACACTTTGATATTTGAGTAAAAGCAGTAATACCTGATGAAAAAGGGGTGGGAGTAGGAGAAGTTTGGGCTTCTGACAACTTTTTGATACAAAAGTAAGTAATAATAGTGTGCCTGATAAAAATAAGGAATAAAAAAAATGTAACTTAAGTGTCTGATTTGTAAGTAATAACAGTACTACTTGATCAAAATAAGGGGGAAAAGTTGTAACTTTAGATAATTATTTGATATATATGTAAGTACTACAATATTCATAGTGGCACTGGTAAATTAAAAAGAAGAAATAAAAATTATATAAAAGAAATAATAAAGTTTAAAACTAAAAAGAGAAACAACTTATGCAATGAATGAATATAGTTTATACTAGTACTTACTAGAGTACACATCCAATTAACTATCCTAACATTGACCTTCACTCTTTTAAAAAAAAAAAATTATAAATCTGATTTACTAGTGCTACAACTTTAAAAATAAGTTTTGATTTTGATATGAATCCACTTCTGCAAAAGTGTGAGAAAACTGAAGTTGTAAGCTGAATCCGAAATAACAAAACAACAAATATACAATTATCCTAAAGCCAAACAAAATAAGATTGTTCTTTTCAGAAACATACTTAATACTTTCACTGCTATAAATAATCTCCTATTACAAAGAGAAAACATAATACTTAAGAAAGTGGATACTTTACTATATAGCTAATAATACAAATTTTAATAAATAATATTATTAATAACAATAAATAAATAATAATAATAAAACAATGAAATGACAAATTTAATTCTTTTACAACGAATATTTTGAATTATAACTTATAAAGAATTAACACTTAAAAAAAAGTGAATATTCTGACCTAGAATAAAGATGTTTAATAAACTCAAAGGGAGATTATAACAATCAACTATTAAAAGTAAATATATGACTATCAATTATCATATTAAAACAACCAAACATATTTTTGTCTTTTAGCATTAAGTGCATATCCACCAAAGGGTAAAGTCTAGCAAAGATGGACAAACACTAAAACATGAAAAAAAAATGAAGTCATAACCCCCCCCCCCCTAAAAAAAAAAACCCACCAAAAACAAAAAAACAAACAAAACACAACCAAAAACAAAATAGCAAGTATACATTCTAGCTACTCAGTTACTACTACTACCAGAAACGTTTGATGTCGCCAATGTTTCAGTACAAGTTTCATTTGATTCTTTTATTCCTACCAATCTTGCGACTTTGTCTTCCCCTAACTTTGTTTTTGAAGAAAATATTGTCTTTGGTTTTTTAATATTTTGCGGTCCATCTTTGTCTTTATGGACAGCTTGTAAGAAGCTCCAATCTCCGCTCTTTCGTTTCTGTGCTACATTTGTGATTGGGATGTTGCAATTTAATTCTCCTTCTTCACATTCCTTTGTATTCAGACATGTATTAACATGGTTGTTGATACTGATTGTAGGAAAAACTCGACCACATACTGGACATTCCATAGTTGGTTTATTTATACAATTTTATAGCGTTAGATGTGTAGAAAGTTAAGTTTATAGCCTAAGGGAAATAACTGTTGTTTCATAGCAGTTTTGGATGTAATTTTAAAAACAAATTTGTTAAAGTAATATTTATTACAAAGCTATTGTTCAACAATACATTTTATACAAAGCAATAACCATCGCGTTCTGATAGAACTTTGAAATGTAAACTTAATATTTCGATCTCGGTGTCTATTCAGTGAGATAAGGCATGTCTTTTCACCGCAATGATATGAACAGTGTCTGCCTAATCGCTGCGGTTTTGCTGGGGTGTGGTTTTATCAAAGCGGTCTGTAATATGATGCAAATTTAACAGTTCTTCTATATAAAAATCTTTGTGTGGGCACGGAATTAGATTAAGTGGATTCAGTACACAAATTTTTATTACCAAACGTCACTCTGAGAGTTTGTGTAACCGTGCATAATGTTTAGCAAACTATGTGTAACTATACATACTACAGCTTTTATATGACATTTATTACACTATTGTTACTGAACAACAAAATACTTTTGTATAGAGATTAATAAAATATTTTAAAGGGTATGCACAATTCTGTACTTAAATAAATTACCTAACGCAAATGTTATAATAATTAACCGCATTTGAAATGCTCTATGCGTTGTGTTGGTTTAGGGTTCCAAATGCTATGTTTCGGTGCTAGTTTATGAGCCATAGTTTTAATAAGCAAATTATTGTTATTATAAATGGCATATTAACTTATTAGTAAACATTTAAAACTTGTTTAATGTGGCATTAAAACGATCTTTTATAGAGGTCTATCTTTTGTTCTGTGCTATGAGTCGTATCGGCCTGGATTCTGCGGTGTTTATGCAGTCGCTATGGTGGTTGCGGTGAAAAGATATGCCGATTAAATGGATTTAGTTTTCCCAGTTGACGACATTGTTTCTTTATTAAGTTCATGATTATTATAATTATGTGTTTACTCACATTTGCATTAATTGCCCTGGAACACCGGGTGCTGTAGGAAAAAAATATTTTGACTTTATTATTATTTTTTTAATGCTGTACCCCCCCCCCGCCCCTTCCCTTGTGTTTTGCTTTCTTTTTCTTTTTAGGTCTTGGTCACTCCAGCTTTTTAAATAAAGGAGGGGGTTTATGGAAATGGGGCAGATGTTGAATTCCATTCAAATTTATTTTTAAAAAATTCAATACAAAGAGAAAATATTACATATATGCCACGGCTTTGAAGTCGCAGTACAAAAGTGTACATGGTTTGCTGTATTTTGTCTAAAGTGTTCATGATGCTAGGAGTGAAAAAAAAAAAAAGAAGAAAAAATTAAAAAGGGAAATAGTTTATGGTAGTAATTATGAAAATATACGCGATCATTTCAGACAATAAATAAATGATACATATTTTCACATTAAAAAAAAAAGTCATAACTATAAGAAC
Organism: Sinotaia quadrata; assembly: GCA_028829895.1. Lineage (NCBI taxonomy): Eukaryota > Metazoa > Mollusca > Gastropoda > Architaenioglossa > Viviparidae > Sinotaia > Sinotaia quadrata. The sequence continues at coordinate 133,345,537 of CM054181.1, forward strand.
ATTAATCAGAGGTGTATGAACATTCTTGTACAGATGTGAAATGCACACTTAAAGTAGGCCTACAATGAACATCGACGTAAATATAATATGTAATCAACAGTACCAATGACCCACGATATGTCAAAGTGAACATTTCACTTACTCTTGAATAACCTGACAGATGGTGGGTAGCGAGGGCGGGGCTGGGGTCTTTTGGGGGTGGAGATTTTGACTCTTGGACTTAACAAGACAGCAGTGTTTAGGATATTGAGTATATAAACATCTGCGTTGTTTCTAATAGCGCTCTACTGTTTTGTCTAAGCGAGAGGATGTCAGAAGCCGACCGTTTCATCGGATTTCCGCGAAGCTACACGGGCATTAAGTCGTTAAACGCATTAATTTAGCGCGATCTTTGAGTTGATATCCATTCAGTGAGAGATGAAAACACAAACTCTATATTTTAGTCTGCAATCCAGTGATCCGTAAAGGTATATGAAATCAGCAAAATGAAGTTTGACTGGATGACTGTTGGTTTCTAGTTCAGTCTATGAATGACACGAGGTGGGTGGGGGGGGGGGGCGAGAAGATATGTTTAGGAACATGTACTAAGAGAATTACAGGAAACAAATTTTGATGGTTCAGATAAAGTATTCGATAATTATTTTTTAAAATGTATTTAAATGATTTGTAGATATATATTATCTGCCCCATTGCTTTATAAAAGAAAAGAAAAAGTAAGTCAGCGAAAGTTCTGGACAATAGACTGAGGAACACTTCTTGATGTTGGTTCTGTTTGATAGACTCCTTACTGGAAGGGTGATTTTAAACAATTTATAACAATTTCGTTGAGTTCATAAAGGTACCTTTTACATTTCAACTGTGGATCAGTTCTATGTGAAGTATCTGTGGCGCGGGTTATTGTGGGTGCTATATGTAAGGACATGCCAATTTTCCGGAGGAATTATTTATTATTTTAAAATAATAATAATGATTTGTAAGAACGCTTAATCTTTACTTAAAAAGCTCTAACATTCCTTTATAATTCTAAAAGAACAAACCTTTTACAGAAGCAAACATTACATCCATTCATTCGTCTAACTATCTATCATTCCATATTTCAGGGGAATTTCCAGTAGTAACCTACATAAAACTCAATTCCTGATTGTGGTGAGATAACTCTCTCATGGCTTAATTCCCTCTTGAACTGAACCGAGTAGTGACTTAAACCAGCACTATCAATTATACCTCAGTGGGTCAGCGTTGATTCTTGCTTGCACTTTAAGAAATGACATAAGCTAACCTTTTGTCCTAAAAGACATTTTCCCCACACCCTGGCCATCTGGACGTAAAGCACCCACTATCATCAACGTATGCACGCAGGCGTGCAATCGCGCGCACGCACGCACACATACGCACGCACACACACGCACGCACATACAGGCTGACTCTATCCAAAGTATTAAAACGTGTTGCCCTCTTCGTTTTCACACACATACACATCTCAAACACGTACACACATACGCGCTATCACACGCAGTCAACACAGTCCATATATATCCATCACGCACACACACATACAATTCTCCTTCATTTTCAATATGCACTTTATATCACGCGATGCCAGAATACAAAAATCTTTTATTCTTGCCAAGAATACTAAACAGTACATAGATGACTATAGCATGAACTTCTGATTTACCTTTCGGGAAGTACTTACATACAACCAAATATATATAGTTCATGGATGCTATTGATTTTTCATTTGTATTTAATTTAATTTAATTTTCATTTGTTTCAATGAGATCAATCAATCATAGTTAAAGATGAAAAATTAAAGCATCTTTACTCTTCTGTTAAGAAAAGAAAATATAAATATACATATTTGAAAAGTTTTAATTTAAATGTCTACTGGATTATAACACAACAAATATGTCGCTGATAGCATTGTAGTAATATATAACTGAAAATTGATGAAAAGCGATGAACACTGATGAAAAGCGATGAAAAGTAACGAAAACTAATGAAAATTCGTAAATGCTGGATGTACTCGAGAAATTATTGCAAAACTGAAACAAATGAAATCCCTTCCCCCCCAAAAAAAAATAAAAAATAAAAAAAAATAAAATAAAAATAAATAAATAAAGGACTCCATCTAATAAAATTGCTTATTAAAAAAAATCAACCTATATCACAAATACTCGTTGCTTGATAGAGTGATTTATTAATATCCAGTTGATTTCACGGACAAATATCTGTTTCCTAAATAATACTGTCTGCTCACTTAGTTTAATATTGACGATGTCTGATGTATTAAGGGTTAATAATCTCGACTTGTAGAAGAGATATAGTTCCTGAAACAGCACCGCCGACCAATAGAACTGGCACATCTGCAAGCCCCGTGTCAGGGTGGAAGAAGCTGGGGAAAAACATATATATGTATATACACAAGGGTAATACAAAATTTGAAAAGCACACAACAAAATGCGAATGTATATTGAAAATGAACCACTTTTTCAAATCAGTGTAAGAAAAGCACACACAGGAAAACATTAATTAAGTTTCACGTCACTTTTCCTTTGCATGACCTGTTATTTTTAAAAGATTTTTTTTCTAAACAACGAAATTAGTTTTAGTTAGAAAATTGCTCACCTTTATTAGTTTTGTGAAAGTCTCTTTCTCTCTCTCTTTCTCTCCCCCCCCCCACACACACACGTAAAGTAGCAAAACTTATATTGGATGGACACGATTTCTTTGTACTAAGTTCAAAACTGAAGCCAGTATTAACTACATTGCATTCAGTATAGAAAGGGTTAAACACTTATAAGGGTTGAACACTTTCTGTAGGGGTTAAACGTTTGCTGTAGAATTAGAGGTGAATGCGTGCATTTCTCTGAATATTTATTTTTGTCTTATCTACTGCTCAGTATCAGTCTGTCATTCAGTAAATATATTTGTTTGGCATCCGTTTCTACATCTGTCAATTTATCTTTAACTTCTTACTTTATCTGTAGTTCCTCCCCACCACACACTAACACGAAGGCACAATTACTTTTGAGTGTGTGTGTGTGTGTGTGTGTGTGTGTGTGTGTGTGTGTGTGTGTATGTATGTTTGCGTGCTTGAGTCCATTTACTATATACTACCGGAATGGGAGAAAGGTTCAGATTTGTCGGCGCCAAGAAAAGTACAAATATTCAGTGAGTAACGGATGTTAAGTGGAAATATATTATTCGAGTAGAAATAATCTTGCCATCAGAGCGATAATAACATAATCGTGAATTTCGAACCCTACCAATTAAAATAATAATCCAAAGTTCAAAGTTCAAGATGGACCGAGGTGTTGCTATGCCTTAGAACCGCTCGCTGAGAATATCGGTTGGAGGGAGCTAACAGTTTTGAAATTTTTGAACACGTCAAATTTGACGTATTAATTAAAAAAACAAACAAACAAACAAATTAAGTGTAAAGTCATTATAATATGAATACGCCATTTTTACCACGCTGAATGGCGTCATTCTTTTCTTGGCGACAACTCCTTTAACATAAATCAACAACAATTACACATTTTTTTCTTTCTAGGCATTATTTTCGAACCTAATGAATTCGGGATCCAACGCGTAGACTTGTCGCTCTTCGTACAGCTGACCCCACGAGTTGTTTCCCTTGGGGATGTTGTCTGCGAAGAGGCTCTCAAAACGAGGCTGCATATGGTTGCCGCTTTCAACGCTGTATACAGCGATCGTACCAGGGCGCTCGTTTCCTACGAAAATCAATAAACGGCCGTCCAGAACTCCAACCGCTAGACTTTCTGTTTCCGATCCCTGAACATAGGAAAATATGAATTTGAAACACTGGGATTATAGAAAGCTTATACACAAGCTTTTATAAATGACAGAAAGTTTTTATAACAAACTCCTGACATTATAAAAAACAAAAACAACGTCGAATGCATTTGTATTAGTGCTTTTCTGTGTATTAAGGAATGGTAATAAACATTTGTATTAGTGCTTTTCTGTGTATTAAGGAATGGTAATAAACATTTGTATTAGTGCTTACTTTTCTGTGTATTAAGGAACGGTAATAAACATTTGTATTAGTGCTTACTTTTCTGTGTATTAAGGAATGGTAATAAACATTTGTATTAGTGCTTACTTTTCTGTGTATTAAGGAACGGTAATAAACATTTGTATTAGTGCTTACTTTTCTGTGTATTAAGGAATGGTAATAAACATTTTGTATTAGTGCTTACTTTTCTGTGTATTAAGGAATGGTAATAAACATTTTGTATTAGTGCTTACTTTTCTGTGTATTAAGGAATGGTAATAAACATTTTGTAAATCGTATACTTGTAGTCTGAACTTCTCACGTTTGTGTTTGTGTAAAATTGCCATTAGTTGTAACATTCACTTAAGAAAGTAAGTTTGCCTTTAGTTGTAATGTTTTCTTAAATTTAGAATGCAAGTTTGTCATTAGTTGTAACATTCGCTTAAATTTAGAAAGTAAGTTTGCCTTTAGTTGTAACGTTTAAAAAAAGAATGTAAGTTGTTTGCCATTAGTTGTAACGTTTTCTTAAATTTAGAATGTAAAGTTTGCCATTAGTTGTAACGTTTTCTTAATTTAGAATGTATATTTGCCCATAGTTGTAAAGTTTCCTTAAATTTAGAATGTAAGTTTGCCATTAGTTGTAACGTTTTCTTAATTTAGAAAGTAAGTTTGCCATTAAATATAACTTTTCCTTAAATTTATGACGTAAGTTTGCATAGTTAAAACGTTTCCTTAGAAAGAATGTAAGTTTTCCTTTAGTTGTTAAGTTTTCTTAAAAAATATAAGTTTTCTTTTCTTAAAAAATATAAGTTTGCCATTAGTTGTAATATTTTCTTAAATTTAGAATGTAAGTTTGTCATTAGTTGTAACGTTTCCTTAAAAAGAATTAAGTTCGCCTTTAATTGTAACATTTTCTTAAATTTAGAATATAAATTTGCCATTAGTTATAACATTTGCTTAAAGTTAGAATGTAAGTTTGCCAATAGTTTAAATATATAAATATAATTAAAAAAAACTGATAACGCCATGCTAGAAGTTAAAGATGCTCAGTTGGCAATTTTCTCACGTCATTTTCGCGTTACATTAGATTACGTGTATTGTTGTTAAGATAGTTAAACAAAGCACTGTCTCTCCTTCCCCTCATAAAAAGATGACCCCGGTTCAGAGCTGGATATAAAAATTTCAAAATATTTTTTACGATACATTATGAAATCTTTCACGATGCTGCATATCCTGCTATCCAACCAATCTCCAATGATTAGCAATGATGTATTCATCAACCAATCTCCAATGATTAGCAATGATGTATTCATCAACCAATCTCCAATGATTAGCAATGATGTATTCATCAACCAATCTCCAATGATTAGGAATGATGTATTCATCAACCAATCTCCAATGATTAGCAATGATGTATTCATCAACCAATCTCCAATGATTAGCAATGATGTATTCATCAACCAATCTCCAATGATTAGCAATGATGTATTCATCAACCAATCTCCAATGATTAGCAATGATGTATTCATCAACCAATCTCCAATGATTAGCAATGATGTATTCATCAACCAATCTCCAATGATTAGCAATGATGTATTCACCAATCAGTTGTGGTTCACGAGTTGCTCTGCACTTAAAACACGCTCTTTATTCACACAGGTCTTATATACATGCCCATGACGTGAGCGGGTTTGGGAGTATTGGAGTAACTAGAATGCAGTATCTTGTGTATGGAGCTAGGCTGGAACAACACGTCCGTGCCACTACGTCATACCGCCAAATGTAATGTGGATCGAAGTAGTTGACCAATGAAAATGCATTATTGACATGGCCAAGGTCAAGGTCCCTTTTTGCAGTTATGTCGTATTCATTGCACTCTTAACTGCGTCAAACTGTAAAAGTCTGGCTATAGCACTGTCTTTTTTGCTATACTTAGTGGTTTGTGGCTAACTGCAAAAGTATGGCTATAGCACTGTCTTGTTTGCTATACTTAGTGGTTTGTGGCTAACTGCAAAAGTCTGGCTATAGCACTGTCTTTTTTGCCGTACTTAGTGGTTTGTGGCTAACTGCAAAAGTCTGGCTATAGCACTGTCTTTTTTGCTATACTTAGTGGTTTGTGGCTAACTGCAAAAGTCTGGCTATAGCACTGTCTTGTTTGCTGTACTTAGTGGTTTGTGGCTAACTGCAAAAGTCTGGCTATAGCACTGTCTTGTTTGCTGTACTTAGTGGTTTGTGGCTAACTGCAAAAGTCTGGCTATAGCACTGTCTTGTTTGCTGTACTTAGTGGTTTGTGGCTAACTGCAAAAGTCTGGCTATAGCACTGTCTTGTTTGCTGTACTTAGTGGTTTGTGGCTAACTGCAAAAGTCTGGCTATAGCACTGTCTTGTTTGCTGTACTTAGTGGCTTCGTCTAACACTATCGTCTAAGCTGTATGGCTAGTATTCAGCAACGTAATTGGTTAGGGTTAAGATAAGAGGTTTAGCTTTATTTAGTTTATTTTTATAATTAAAGAACACATATATTAAACTGTAACATCGTCTTGGCTCTACTCTTGTTAAAGTAGGCTTGTTGATTGGTTGCAAAAAACGGCCTATTATTAATTTTAATTGGTGCAAACTTTTTGGTCAGGAGAAAAATGTCCACCGTTTAGTTTTCTCTGACTGACGATAAAACAGATTGCTCTCATCCAAAGAGTACTGTACCTCGTCTAGAGACTAGAGTACTATACCTTGTTGTCGGAGGAAGCTAGAGTACTGCATCTTGTTTTCAGGGCGAGGATAGAGTACTGTACCTTGTTGTCGGAGAGAGCTAGAGTACTGCATCTTGTTTTCAGAGCGAGGATAGAGTACTGTACCTTGTCGGAACGAGCTAGAGTACTGCATCTTGTTGTCAGAGCGAGGTTAGAGTAATTGTACCTTGTTTTCAGAGCGAGGATAGAGTACTGTACCTTGTTGTCAGAACGAGAATCGAAGTCCTCTGACACCAAATCATCCACATCTGACATGTCGCCATTGAACAAATCCGATCTCAGCTCTGCTAGTCGCCGCTCCAGCTCATCCCCACTGTCGAAAACTTGCGTCATATCCGGCAAAAGCCAGATGGAAAAACTGCGACCACCGTAGGTGTAGAATTTATCAAACAAATCTCTCTCATTCTTTCCATCTACACCAGAAAATCTCAGGCGACCTGCGACAAACAAAGAGTAAATAAAATCATTATATTATGGCTGAATATGTTATATTGCATGCGCATATAAAATACCAGTACACAAGAACAAACTTAAGGTCGGATTATCGCTAACGACATTACAGATGGAATTACAATTACCTCAGAAACAAACACACATTTCTTGTTACATTTGTACAATAAAATGTAAAAAAAAAAAAAAAGAGTTGTGCAAAATTACAGTAATCCAACTAAAGAAACGAAATCAACAGCGACAATAAAATAACACAATTTCTTTTCCACCCTTGTCTTTCTCATCACCCCCCTCAATGTTCTGAAAGCTGGTCGCCATTATGTAAAGCTTCCAGGAGACTGAACCAACACTTCGGTCTTGCCACTGCTCTCCCTTTAAGAGAAGTCTAGCAGCGAAAGGCGAATCTCAGGTGGGCGGTGCTGTTATCTCTGTTCGGCGATATCTTGTTTTAAGTAAAAATAATTACATTTCGAGTGTTTGAATACGTTTTAAATAATGTTCTTAAGAGAAATGTAAATTATTCTCTCCACCCATCACCTCCACCATTGTCGCCATTATCAAGCGCTAAACACTAAACTGTTTGCTCACTCTTTGAAGCTAATGCATGTATGCAAACATGCAGTAGAATAACATTGAAGATTAAGCTCTTACAAGCTGGACATGCAGAAAGATACACGCAAGAAGAAAGTTACATGTATTATACATTAATTCGCATATGCGTAAGAATATTAAAAAAAATTACTGACCTAGTTTCGCATTGTCGTGGAGAGCCTGTCGTAAATCAGGTGTGACGGTAGGATCTAATTCTGTCGCTGGCAACAAAAACAAAAATATGCCTGTTTCATAGATAAAACACAAGGGGACTTAATTAGTTAACGGTGTACTCAGTCTCTGAGTGTGAAAGGACACGTCATGAATGCTAACTAGTCTGAGAACCTTTTGATGAACTAGATTGGTTTGAGGTGAGAAAATTAAAACCTACCAATCTGATGGTTTTCTAAGCCATGACGTTCTGTGACGGAAGCAAAAATCATTTAAAAATTAATCGTATGGTCAATACCAGTTGGAGCGTGACGGCTTCAAACATTAAAGCTTACATTACGGTGTCCACCAGTCGCGATTATAATTCCGCCAAATTTTAATTTATATCAGATGTGTAACGAATTAAAGAATGACATAACTGTAATTTATATCGAGATGTGTAACGAATTAAAGAATGACATAACTGTAATTTATATCGAGATGTGTAACGAATTAAAGAATGGCATAACTGTAATTTATATCGAGATGTGTAACGAATTAAAGAATGGCATAACTGTAATTTATATCGAGATGTGTAACGAATTAAAGAATGACATACCTGTAAACTGGTTGCCACGTTTCTCTTCCTGAAATCCGACCACACCGTACTCTTGCGAGTCTCCTTCGTTAGCAGTGATGACGTAATCTTGGCCATTCCAGTGCACGAAGTCTAAGGCGTCCGGGAGGTACATGCTGTACACTGGCCAGTTATAGATATGGATGCCTAGCAAAAGCATGAGAAGATAAGTTTTACATTAAATAGACTGGTCTAGGCGAAAAAATATCTACTATATGACTAGTTAGATAGTACTTTTATATTGCATACATAATCGTCAAGTAGACAGTGGCCTTTCAAAGAGGTGTGTAGAAATAGAGAGATATTTCACACTGTTTTTATTTCTATCGTTTCCTATTTCTACACACCTCTTTGAAAGGCCACTGTCTACTTGACGATTATGTATGCAATATAAAAGTAGTATCTATCTATCTATCTATCTATCTATCTATCTATCTATCTATCTATCTATCTATCTATCTATCTATCTATCTATCTATCTATCTATCTATCTATCTATCTATCTATCTATCTATCTATCTATCTGTTTGCTCATCATTGCAGATTAGTGTTTAAAAATATGATACAAGTTTGCCAACTCTCTTTACTGAAGGGAGATATTTTTGAAAGAAGCATTAGGTGCTAATGTTTTATATCTCGTAGTCTTGGCTTGTGAGTCTTGGCTTACCTCCATCACGATCACTAGGGTCCAGATTTCCCCACTTCTTGAATCCCAGACCATATATGGCAGTAATGTTGCCAGTGACCAAGTTAACCTCAGCTACTGCATTATTTTCCTGTGAACCATTTGAACACGCATTAACCACTTTGTTGACACACAGCCAGACAACACGCCATTACCCACTTATTGACACAACCAGATAACACACCATTAACCACTTTGTTGACACAAGCCGACAACTTGCCATGTGAAGTTCTGGATGATTCTCCACAGCGTGCTTTGTGAGTGCATCGAAGATTCTGGAACAATTGTGCAATGTACCTAGAAGGGGTACATTAGACATCATCTAAATAAGGTATAGTGTAACTTGTTGCAAACTGGGTGATTGTGAGCACCTGCTAGTGAGAGTGTACATTTTTTAAAGGAGAGGAAACATTTACAACGCTCGCATATCCGCCAAGTGAGAGAGACGAGTGGTGTCTTCTGGAGAATTATTAATAATATAAATTAATATTCTCATCATATGTAAATAAATAGGGTAGCATTGTGTCACCCAGTGCAGTATCAGGTTATAAGTATTATAACACATTGTAACTGCAATGTGACCCGTTATAAGTATTGTAACACACTGTACCTGCAATGTGAAATTATAAGTATTGTAACACTGTACCTGCAATGTGACGTTATAAATATTGTAACACACTGCACCTGCAATGTAACGTTATAAGTAATGTAACACACTGTAATGCAATGTAACGTTATAAGTAATGTAACACACTGTACCTGCAATGTAACGTTATAAGTAATGTAACACACTGTACCTGCAATGTAACGTTATAAGTAATGTAACACACTGTAATGCAATGTAATGTTATAAGTAATGTAACATACTGTAATGCAACGTAACGTTATAAGTAATGTAACACACTGTACCTGCAATGTAACGTTATAAGTAATGTAACACACTGTACCTGCAATGTAACGTTATAAGTAATGTAACACACTGTACCTGCAATGTAACGTTATAAGTAATGTAACACACTGTACCTGCAATGTAACGTTATAAGTAATGTAACACACTGTAATGCAATGTAATGTTATAAGTAATGTAACACACTGTAATGCAATGTAACGTTATAAGTAATGTAACACACTGTACCTGCAATGTAACGTTATAAGTAATGTAACACACTGTACCTGCAATGTAACGTTATAAGTAATGTAACACACTGTACCTGCAATGTAACGTTATAAGTAATGTAACACACTGTACCTGCAATGTAACGTATGCCAAAGTGTGGTCGGCGTTGAGGGTGATGTATTCTGGCTCCACGTTGTTGCTGAAGTTACCCGATCCTCGATATACCCAACGCACGCCTGACCGAGACAGCAGGTCGAACCTGCGGAAAGAAAGAAAGGAAAAAGAAAGAACAAAGAGTATCGATATTGTATAACTGTAATCTCTTACACAATGGATGAAAAGACTGATGCAGTCAACGCTCACAAAATGATAAATTATACAGTAAATCTCTCAAGGTCACTCTGATCAAACAGACGTGATTAATATTCTCTGTCTCTCCGACTGTGTGTATGGACATATTTATGCATATAAGTAAATGTATAGGTGCGTGTGTGTGTGTGTGTGTGTGTGTGTGTGTGTGTGTGTGTGTGTGTGATTGTATTGCGTTCCGTTTTCCTCAACTGCCAGAATTTTTATCAAATTATTATCTTCTTACAATCGGAAAGGATGTGGAAATTTTTTTAATCCAGCATCTATAATTTATTAAGCAAAGATAAATATCAAGTGGGTTTTAGTTTGATCAACTTTCTCTTTCCTCAGAACAGATTCCCCCCTCCCCCTAGTTTTTGAATTTAATTCACTTGATGGTGGGTGATATTTTTCTCTTATGACAACGTGATAAAGATAGCAGTCATTTGAACTGTCATTTCAGCCCTGTCAGAACACACACTCACCACGCACTCACACTCACACTAAACATGCACATACACCATAAACGTACCATGCACAAACACACTCACCGAGCACGCACGCACACACAAGCATACGATAGCACGACACATGTCAATGAAATGGAATGATAATATGGCACTCGTCCTTGACATGGAATGCTAACACGGCACATTCTTTGGGGCAATGGAATGACGTTATGGCACTCGTCCTTGACATGGAATGCTAACACGGCACATTCTTTGGGGCAATGGAATGACGTTATGGCACACGTCCTTGACATAGAATGCTAACCCGGTACATTCTTTGGGGCAATGGAATGACGTTATGACACAACTCCTTGACATGAAATAATAACGCACATGTCATTAACACATAATGATAGCATGACACGTGTAGTGAAAAACTTTAGCCACGTTTGCTGGGAAAAAACTCTGAAATTTCTATACAGTTCTGTCGGTTGAGAGATAAAATTTGAATTCTGATTCTTAAAAGCTTATGGAAACATTGGACTAATTCATTTGAATTAATATTTTGTTTGAAGATCGTACATTATAAAATGAGAAGAGAAGAATGTATTTATTTTTACAAAACGTGTTGCAAATAAAAGTTGTGTATATTTTTACAAAACGTGTTGCATAATACAAGTTGTGTTTATTTTTACAAAACGTGTTGCATAATACAAGTTGTGTTTATTTTTACAAAACGTGTTGCATAATAAAAGTTGAGCCCTTTCGATCCAAGACTTACTGGTCGTCGAATTTGGAGAAGTCTAGTAAGGTTACTTCCGGTGTGTTCTCAACGCCTTGTGGGAAGCGTACAATGCCAACACCACCTGGCGGGTCGAACAGTTCTCCATTGATGGTCACAGCCTCATTCTCAATTGCGACCACTATGGTACAGTCTTTCGTAGGCCAGACCATATCAGGAAGTGATCCCACTGGTGACAAAAGAATGCATAAAAATTGCTTTTATACACTAAACTATTTTCCACAAGCCCACCCCATCCCTAAAGTGATGAAGTGGTGTTAAGAGAATGATAACAATCGCTCGATGGCGTGGTCAGGCAAACACCACTATGACCCTGAATAAAGGGAAATAACACGGGCTTATATTTTCAATTAAAAAAAATAAGTATATAATTTATTATTCAAATATCAATAAAGAAATCAAACTGAACGTAAACAAAGACACATACGGATACTAAAGAACATTCACGCATACACATGAATAAAAATATTTGCTTAGTGAATTCTACAATAAAACGATTGGTTAAGTTCAATGTTTCCTGCAAATCAATTTTCCCCACAGTATATATGAATTATTGAAAGTTTACATTATCTTTTATTATATGAACGTCTCTACTATGCTGTTTTCAATATATATATGTAGAACCATTTATCGTTTGTACTGAGGCTTCATTGCAACCATTTACCCACAGTACAGAATTTTTACAATAACCTGCTGCCTTATATGCTATTGATTGGTGGTGATTAAGCATAACCATTTACCAAGAGATCATATTAAGGAAGATTCATGTACACTGTCAGAGAGGTCTCGGCAAATTATTTAATTAATGTTCTTATTAATTCATTTTTCATTTTTCTATAACAAGCATCATATCATGAAACCAGTGTTGCCAACGATGATGTAATAACCATCCTTTGTTACACATCAGGGATTTAGGTCACTCGACTGCCACGAGTGGGCTGTCGAAAGGTGAGAGTGAAGGGGGAATAGCGGGAAGGTAGTTTGTTGACGGATGCTCAATATCCATTTCTGGAGGTAAATTTACATATACATATGACAGATGCCAGAATTCAAGGGCGATCTAAGTACTGAAGGGTGAATTAGGGAACCAGTCTGTCACCAGTAAAGGTGTGAATATTAAAATTAATAACTTCAAATTCTGATACTGGGACAGGGTCGTTAAATAAGAGCAGGTATATAACAGACACAGTTTACATTCACTGCTGATTACACATGGTGACAACGTACCCACAGTACTATACACTGATGATGATTCAGTGATCAAGTACCCACAGTACTATACACTGATGATGATTCAGTGATCAAGTACCCACAGTACTATACACTGATGATGATTCAGTGATCAAGTACCCACAGTACTATACACTGATGATGATTCAGTGATCAAGTACCCACAGTACTATACACTGATGATGATTCAGTGATCAAGTACCCACAGTACTATACACTGATGATGATTCAGTGATCAAGTACCCACAGTACTATACACTGATGATGATTCAGTGATCAAGTACCCACAGTACTATACACTGATGATGATTCAGTGATCAAGTACCCACAGTACTATACACTGATGATGATTCAGTGATCAGGTAGATCCACAGTGATGAGTTACTTACAGGGAATGTTGTGGAGCTGGTTCATAGACCTCGTAGGAGAGTAGAGTTCAAAGACCAAAAGTCCACCCTGGCTAAGATCCGTCAAGTTCCTGTAGGACACGAACAAGTTACGCCCACACACCTCGACGTCAGTCATATCCACGTGCGGGACGATCACATGGGACACATACCTCAATTGTCTAGGGTTGGTGGCATCTACCACCTGTATAATACTTTCCCCTGTCAAGCAAATAAGTAAACTAGTCAATCAATAGTTAAAGAAAATCATTTGGTCGAATGACCAATGAATCTCAAGTAAACCAGTCAATGAATAGTTAAAGAAAATCATTTGGTTGAATGACCAATGAATCTTAAATTGGCCAACAAGAGTTTTGATTGCGACGACCTAAGAATAAAAACTGAAGAGGCTATTACAGAAAAAAAATCATTGGTAACCAAAATAACAAATAATAAAAGATACACTTTTAAAAGCGGATTCTATCTATCTATCTATCTATCTATCTATCTATCTATCTATCTATCTATCTATCTATCTATCTATCTATCTATCTATCTATCTATCTATCTATCTATCTATCTATCTATCTATCTATCTATCTATCTATCTATCTATCTATCTATCTATCTATCTGTCTGTCTGTCTGTCTGTCTGTCCCTCTATCTATCTATCCATCCATCCTCCATCCATCCATCCAACTATCCATCCATCCATCCATCCATCTGTCTGTCTGTCTGTCTGTATATCCATCCATCCATCCATCCATCCACCCACCCATCCATCTATCTATTTATCTATCTATCTATCTATCTATCTATCTATCTATCCATCTATTTATATATCTATCTGTCTGATTGTCTGTCTGTCTATCTATCTATCTATCTTGGCCGAAATACCTACTTGTTAGCTTGTATTTATCAATATATACGAAGCTAGATTAGCCAATCGCGTTTGTTTATTTGATTGTAGTTTATTGGTATCCATATAGTCTAAGTATATTCGCATATACCATATTTTCTGCACGACCATTTGTACATTTCTGTACCCGGGCAATGGTGGGATTGTCTGATATTATATATATTAATAACACAATTACGTTGTACCCGGGCAATGGTGGGATTGTCTGATATTATATATATTAATAACACAATTACGTTGTACCCGGGCAATGGTGGGATTGTCTGATATTATATATATTAATAACACAATTACGTTGTACCCGGGCAATGGTGGGATTGTCTGATATTATATATATTAATAACACAATTACGTTGTACCCGGGCAATGGTGGGATTGTCTGATATTATATATATTAATAACACAATTACGTTGTACCCGGGCAATGGTGGGATTGTCTGATATTATATATATTAATAACACAATTACGTTGTACCCGGGCAATGGTGGGATTGTCTGATATTATATATATTAATAACACAATTACGTTGTACCCGGGCAATGGTGGGATTGTCTGATATTATATATATTAATAACACAATTACGTTGTACGGAAGGACACACGCACCAACTGCATAGATGAGTTTAGCTGTGGGCTCGAACGTCAGCTGCTCCACTGAGAGCGTGGGAAATCCAAATTGCGGATTGTCACCATCAAACGACTGAGGCATCCATATTGTGGACAGATGAGTGAGACGCACTTGGAATCCATTACTGAATGGAGCAATTATCACCATTAGTGCCATCAGTGCTTGCCACGTGACGAACATTTCCTATTTGAAGTTAACGTACACAATTAATGACTACTTACGTAAGACAACGTAAAATTAATGACTATTTACGTAAGACAACGTACGCAAGAAAGGACTATTTACGTAAGACAACGTACGCAAGAAATGACTATTTACGTAAGACAATGTAAGCAATGAATGACTATTTACGTAAGACAACGTACGCAATTAATGACTATTTACGTAAGACAACGTACGCAAGAAAGGACTATTTACGTAAGACAACGTACGCAATTAATAACTAGCCACGTAGGACAATGTTCACAATTAATAGTCACCTAAGACAGTATATACGATTAAGAACTAATTATGTAAAATATTTGTTACAATTAATTATTACTTACATTAGACAATGTATACAATTAATAACTTGTTACATAAGACAACGAATACAGTTAATGACTGTTTGCGTAAGACAACGTGCACAAATATTGACTATTACATAAGACAAGGACTGTCCATTAATGTAAAACAAAGTACACAATGTTTCTATATGTACTTCAATGCACACAATTAATAACTAGTTACATACAACAATTTACATAGTTAATAACCATTTACGTAAAACAATCAACACAGATATTACATATTTATGTAAGACAATGCATGCATACAATAAGTAAGTGTATTAAGAAGTTTTTTCGTTTTTCGTTATCAAAACAATCAACACAGATATTACATATTTATGTAAGTCAATGCATGCATACAATAAGTAAGTATATTAAGAAGTTTTTTTCGTTTTTAGATGATTAGTTATCATTCGATCGACATGTTCAACACAAGAATCCCGAGATATGGGCTTAAACAGCACCATCCCCACTTTGTAGTTAATTCATTGGAAGTCTTGTCCGTAAACGAGTTCATCTTATGCAACACCTTCCTCGCTTTGTACAGAACTCATTGGAGGCCTTGTCCGTAAACGTCTTATGCAACACCTTCCTCGCTTTGTACAGAACTCATTGGAGGCCTTGTCCGTAAACGTCTTATGCAACACCTTCCTCGCTTTGTACAGAACTCTTTGAGGCCTTGTCCGTAATCGAGTTCATCTGATGTAACACCATCCTCACTTTGTACAGAACTCATTGAGGCCTTGTCCGTAATCGAGTTCAATTTATGCAACACCTTCCTCACTCTGTACAGAACTCATTTGAGGCCTTGTCCGTAAACGAATTCATGCGAAGTCAGTGCGCCCACTATTAATCCCCTGGAGATTGCAAGGTCAAAATCTGGCACAGTATGCTAGAGATAAACATATTATCTTCCGCCACAATCAGTTATCAACAACGCTTTGTCAGGGAAAGTTATCGAAAGGAATATTTTACAATGCCTACGCCTCAAGATAAAGAAAATAAACAGTTACTCCTCCAAATGTTTAAACTTTACATGGCTAAAATTGAGGAAGAAAAGGGAGACATTAAATTATATAGGAATGAACGAATTTCAAACAAGGAATTGTGATTCTTTTCAGCCATTCATGATAAATTTAAGATGCCTACCTTAAAAAATTTCCCGACTAAGAATTTTTTTATTGCCAACAATCGCATCACTATGATCTATGTACTTAAGAATGTCATCATATATTCAAAGTCATGTCCAAATCTCTATAAAGATCTATGTACATAAGAATGTCATGATATATTCAAAGTCTTTTCCAAATTCTTTAACGATCTTTACAAAACATGGTAAAATAAAAATGCAAGTATCTGTCTAATTAAATTAAGAATATTGTAGTGTTAAAACAAAACCAATATGACTTTAGCTATCGTTTACATTTGTTGGTTAAAACGTACCAATATCTCTGTAATTGCCATTAACATTTAATGGTTAAAAACATACCAATATCTATGTACCTATCATTTACATTTAATGGCTAAAATCACACAATATTCTCTGTACCTATCATTTACATTTAATGGCTAAAATCACACACTATTCTCTGTATCTATCATTTACATTTAATGGCTAAAATCACACACTATTCTCTGTACCTATCATTTACATTTAATGGCTAAAAATCACACACTATTCTCTGTAATTGCAAAAAAATATTTTATAGATAAACTCACACCGCGATAACTAAAAAAAAAACATATGGCTAAAATGTCACGTCTATCAATTACTAACATAGTTTCAGTCAACCCAATGCATCAAACTATTTCACCAACATGGTTAAAAGCATATTAAAATATGCACAATTTAAAAAATAAACTTATGAATAACTTCTGACCTTAATTTTACATCTAAGAATTCAGTTGTGTGGTTAAAGTACACTTTTAGTTGTGTAATTAGAATTCCATCTCAATATTAAAAGTTTGAACTTGAGGATTCTCCATAAGTTAAAATTTAGTTCATCAGATGGAAATAAATATCTGACCGTTATTACATTTGTCGACATTTCCATCTGATGGGCATGAGCAGAAAACGTTTGAAAATATTGATTCCGTTAACATATCATATTGTTTTGTTTAAAATTAGTGTTATATAACGTGGAAAACTTCTTAAAATTAAATATAAAAAAGAAAAAAAGTAAACACAGGACCGACATTCTAGGTGCAATAATTACGTGTTCTTTAAATTTTTAATTGTTCTAAGATTAAAGGGTTCTTCTAAATCTTTTTATTCATAAAATATTCTTATTTCCTGTTATTTTCTTAATAATAAGGAATTAATTATTAATATATATATTTGCCCGCTGTTTCGCTCACGTAAATGTCTGTTTTCAGAATATGTTGCTTTAAGTAAATTTTTTTTTTTTTTATCACAGGATAAGAATCATAATACAGCCTGTTTATTTTGGTTTTAAAATTTTATATCTATGGAAATCTTTAGCGATAGTATGACAGATTTTATTTTAAAACACGATTACGATTTTGATGTACGATAGTATGACAACTTTTATTTTAAAGGTAGATTAAAACATGATTACGAATTTGATGTACGATAGTGTGACAAATTTTATTTTAAAGGTAGGCACAGTAGACATAGGTATAGTAGAGATAGGTATAGTAGACATAGGTACAGTAGACAAGTATAGTTGACAGGTTTAGTAGATAGTCTAGTAAAATAGTTATAGTAGACATGGTATATTATACAAAGTTATAGTAGACATAAGTATAGTAGACAGGTACAGTAGACATAGGTATAGCAGACCTACCAGCATTTATACTTGTAGGGACTGAAGTGTTTGGTGTAGAGAGAGAAAGAAGGAGAAAATGTGTGGAAGAGAGAGAGAGAGAGAGAGAGAGAGAGAGAGAGAGAGAGAGAGAGAGAGAGAGAGAGGAAAGGAAAGAAAAAAGAGAAAGCAAAAGAGAAAGAGAGAAAGGAAGAGCTAAAAAGGAAGAGAGAAAGAAGAGCAAAACAGGAAGAGGTAGAGTAAAAAAGAGAGATATAGAATAAAACAGGAGGAGAGAATGATAGAAAAGAGATAAATAGGATTATCAGAGGAAGAGTGTTTGAGAGAGAGAGAGAGAGAGAGAGAGAGAGAGAGAGTCTTAGAAATCATATAAGGAAAGAATAGAATGAAAAAATAAAGTGAAAGCAAAGTGAAAGAGTTTCCAAAGAGAGGAAGAGAGAAATAAATGAATGAAGGAAGGGAATGGAAGAAGTGATAGACTGAAAATAAGAAAAATGAGAGAATGGGATAGTGTCAGAGAGAAAGAGAAGACAGGATCAAGAGATCAAGAGAAAGGCAAAAGAGATACAAGAAGAGAGAGCAAATTATAGAAAGAAAATGTTTGATCTCTTTCAGGGAGGCATTGCAAATATAAGAGCTAACCACAGCATTATGCAACCCACCAAAATTCAAAATACAGCATTTACTACAGCTTTAAATCTACTTACCAGAATGAGAAATGCAATCTGAGTGAAATGGAATCATTCATTGTGTGTGGAGGTCACTGCAATGTATAAAGTGCATCCAGTGCGCATGTCTTTTACTTTTAATGGTTAGCTCTCTTAGGAGCTACATTATTTCGCAGTTTTAGGGCTACTGGCGATCTTCCTTATGGGATAGCATGACGTTATATAGCCTCTCTTGATTCTAGGGCACTAACTAACGTATATAAAAGTCCGATCAAAGTCCAACCAGTACTTTTTTACTTAAGCCCGTACAAACCCATAGACGTAACAATTTTCTGAGACTTACATTTGAGACTTCCTGCGATTAATCCATTTCTGTACTTCATAATGATACTTAATATATTATTAGTGATATAAATAATAATATTAATAATTAAATTGTTGTAGAAACATTCTCTGAAAACAACACTAAGATAGCTTTGTGGCTAAACAGTATTACCACAGAGTTACGATTTAAATTGTGCTGTTCGGCTAAATACTAGTACCACAGAGTTACGATTTAAATTGTGCTGTTCGGAAACATTTTGATATATAATAGCATTGATTAACAAACAATCATTCCTGATGACATGGATCAGTTAAACTGATAATGTAGTAAATAATTTTAAAATGCTTAGCTTAGATGCTCAGAGCGCAATTTAAGCACGATTTCTTTGAAGTCCTTGTGTCCATGCTTTTATGTCTTAGAGTGGTCTAATGAATCCACTGGATTACGTTAAATATTTGAACTTTAATTCTAAAATAGTTTAGTATCTTTGATTCAAGGCATTCATACAGTGAGTGCAGCATGAAATTGATGTGGTCTAATGAATCCACTGGATTACGTTAAATATTTGAACTTTAATTCTAAAATAGTTTACAGTTTTTAACATGTTTAGATTCAAGGCATTCATACAGTGAGTGCAGCATGAAATTGTTGTGGTCTAATGAATCCACTGGATTACGTTAAATATTTGAACTTTAATTCTAAAATAGTTTACAGTTTTTACCATGTTTAGATTCAAGGCATTCATACAGTGAGTGCAGCATGAAATTGTGGTGGTACAAGCATTTCTATTTCCCCAACAATTTATAATGCATAATGCATATCTTTTAAAAGATGAAAAACAAAAACAAAATAAATCCTTCAACAATTTAGATGTTACAATTTGCTACTATTTGCTAATTTGAAAGAGATTAATTATTACAACAAAACGTAAGATGTACGTTAAACAAAAAATACTACGTAAGATGTAGGTTAAACAAAAAATACTACGTAAGATGTAGGTTAAACAAAAAATACTACATAAGATGTACGTTAAACAAAAAAATACTACGTAAGATGCACGTTAAACAAAAAATTACTACATAAGATGTACGTTAAACAAAAAAATACTACGTAAGATGTACGTTAAACAAAAAATTACTACATAAGATGTACGTTAAACAAAAAAATACTACGTAAGATGTACGTTAAACAAAAAAAATTCAAATTAAAGAGTTAAACCAAATTATTGAAAGATTACCAATCCCAAACAATCATTTTGCATGAAAAAAGAAAATTAAAACACAGATATTTAAATGATATTTTAAAACAATAATAATTTGAATATTAAAAAGAAACCACTACCCCGAGAAAAGTTAGATATAAATTAAAAAATAATACAACACGCCAAGCAGCGAATCAACTCAAACCTTCAGTAAGCATGTATTCAGCATATTGTCTTGCACTTGTTTGAGCGTCTGGGAAAGGGACACAAGCAGTCTGAACGCGACGAAAAGTTAAGAGAAATGAGAGGACTACATTACTGAAGACTTGGAGTATATTCAACAGAAGCTCTCGCCTTATCATTTCAATAAAATGTTTTATTTACAGATATGTAGCTTGTGACAGTGATTGTATTTTGCTATATTTTCCAGCTGTTCGTCACTTATCTATCTATCTATCTATCTATCTATCTATCTATCTATCTATCTATCTATCTATCTATCTATCTATCTATCTATCTATCTATCTATCTATCTATCTATCTATCTATCTATCTTTCTATCCCAAAGCGTGTTTCAACAAGGTCATTAATAGACATTTTTCGTAGAGTAAATGACAGGTCTCCATTCAAAG